>PVKV010024696.1:0-20031 GCA_004027835.1 Alouatta palliata
TGAGCCACCACACCTGGCTGCATTTTATTTCTGATATAGTAATCTGTAGCTTCTCTCTTTTTGTCAGTCTTGCTAGAAGCTTGTTAATTTCATTGATCTGTTTAAAGAACCAGCTCTTTTTTAATTTTAATTTTTATTTTTCTGTTTTCAGTGTCACTGACTTCTGCCTTTAATATTTCCTTTCTTTTTCTTACTTTGGGCTTATTTCACTTTTCTTTTTCCTAGGGGATGACTTTGATCATTGATTGAGAGCTTCCTTGTTTTTGAATGTAGGCCTCTTACTGCTATAAAATTTCCTCTCAGCACTGCTTTGGCTGCATCTCACAAATTTTGATATGTTGTGCTTGCATTTTTGTTTGGCTCAGCATATTTTTGTTATTTCCTTTGAGATGTCCTCTTTGGCAACAAGAAAAACCTATGTGGGTCTTTCTTGGCAACAAGAAGACCTATGTGGGACTTTTCTGGGGAATTGGTAATGCTCAACAAGTGGTTCTAAAGCATTTAATGAACACCTACTATGTACAGGACATTGTCTGAGGTGCTGGGAATAGCAAAATGAATACAAAATCCATGCCAACACTCTTGAAAATAGTTTACTGACCTCTTATTAAATGCTGAATAATGTTCCAAAGACTTCACGTGTATTAACTCCTTTGTAATGAGGTGGATATTGCTATTATGCCTACTCTACACATGAGGACACTGAAGCACAGGTTGACTAAGTGACTTGCCCAAGACCCTACAGCCAAAAGGGGTGAAGCTGGAGTGCAACCCAAGCCAATTACTGTGGTTTTATGATTAATCATCATGATCAGTAAGCTCCGAGCCTCCTATCCCTCACCCTTGAAGTGGAGCTAAGAGTGGTTCCCTGGCAGAGTTGATGATGAGGACTAAGACATCAGCCATGAAAACCAAACGAACATTCCACCTGGTTCATAATTGGTGCCCTTCCCTCACCTCCGCCTCTCCCCTGGGCTGGATATAATGACTACCCAGGTGAAGCCATAAAGAAGGGCTAGTGGGACAAAAGTGACAGGGTAGTGGCGTCTGTGCCCTGTGGGACGTCCTAAATGAACCAGCGCCCCACATTCGCACCTCTGCTCTGCACACTCCCCCACCCCCACACGTCCATCACCTTGACTGTGTCTTCCAGCACTGATAGGCCTCGTCACTCACCCAGGCACCAACCAGGAATGAAAAGTCTGTTTGATCTCAACTGTCACCTCTGGTTTGATTGGCAATGGCTGGCAGGTGCCCTGTGGAGAGATTCCGAGGGCTCAGCAGATAGAACACTCTGATCAACTAGTGATGTCTTCCCTGAGGGAGGATGGAGATGAAGCCAGCTGTGTGCCAAGTGTCCCTGGATCCAGTTCAGAAATACAGGGTGGAAAGCCAGGGATGTCAATACTTGATTTTCTGGTGATCCAACTCTACAATTTTAATCAAGGGATTGGAGCCCCTTGAGAAAAGCAGTGACTTATTCAAATACTTATTCCTATGAGCAAGATTCAAGTTTCCCACCTCCCAGGCCAGAATTCATCAGGTCCGTTCAATAGACATTTGTTACTAAGTTTCAACTCCAAGCCAGGCACTGACTTAGCCATAATAGATATCTTACACATCTCATAGTGTTTATTCTCACAACAACCTTGTGTGATAGATCCTAGTATCATTCCCATCTGGCAGATGAGGAAACTGGGAATCAGGTAGGCTAAAGAACTTAACAGCTAGTGAGAGGCAGAGCCAAAATTCAAATCCTTACTTCCTGACTCTGAACCTGGGATCTTTCTAACCTGCTGCTTTGTTTCAAGAGTAAGAGGCAGCAGCGATGGCAACAGCCATAGCTTGAGTCAAGGCACCGAGACGGAAAGTGTTAGGCATTTCGGAGAGCAGAGACAGTGAGAAGTTCAGTCCAGTGGGGAGGAGAGGTTGCTGCAGAGAGTGAGGTGAGATAAGGTTAGGTAGAAAGGTTGAATCTCTCATGCATTTTTTGCATGGAGTAGGCATGTAATACATGCTTAATGACTGAATGACTGAATGAATGAATGAACGAACCAGAACATGGAGTAAAATGGTTGGTTGGCTCCTGAGCCATTTGGGAGCTCCAACGGCCAGTCATAAAACAATCTGTAAACAGCAAGTGCATCCTCAGTGCCTGACTCCCACCCCTCTGGTCACACTGTCCCTCAGGTATGTTGCATAAACCGCACACCCTCATCGTCAGAGAGGATCCCTTGCTTCCTGGGATGGGGGTTTCCAAAGGAAAGGTGATGGGGCAGGGGTCTAACTCCCACTGAATACTGCAATTCCCCAAGAGTTAGATATTTGCCATCTCATTTAATCCCCACTAAACAAATACATCAATGAGTCAATAAAACCCGAGATGGGTATTGTTCTCCCCATTTGACAGATTCAGAAAGCGAGGATCAGGGAGATAGAACTCTCTCCTAGTCACTGAGATAGGTGGCAGAGGAGCTGGGGTTTAGGCTCAGCCTGTGTCTACAGTGCCCTTAGGGGAAGGTGGGGTCAGGGGTGGGCATTGTGCCCTCTTGCCTTACAAATTCCCAGCCCCCACCCCTGCCGCCTGGAGTACCTGTCCTACTTGAGTAATAGAAGCCTGTTCATCGGCATCTATCATTTAGCTCCTGGCCTCTGATCACAGCTGTCTGCAACCCAAATCTAGCCCATAACACACTTTTTCAAAATTCTCTGAATATGCCCTCATTCCTCAGGAAAGGGGCATTTGCATCATCAGCCAAAGGGCCATCCTCGCCTGCCTCGGCATTCCGTTCCCACACTCCCTGACTCAGTCCTGGTGGGGCGTGCTGGGACTAAGAAGAGTTACTGCCATGGGCACTGCCGCCCCCTTATCTCCACGGAGGTGAGCTCTCCTAGACCAACACTGGCCCCTTGGGTGGCATTCCAGTGCCTGGCACATGGTAAACCCCTTGGAGCATGTTTGTCACCCGCAGAGGTAACTCACACACCTTAGGAGTCAGACAATTGCATTTTGCTCCTGTCTCCCTCATCTGGGCAGTGATTTCATCTGTGTGGGCCTCACATTTCTTATCTGATAAGGTTGGTGGAAACAGTGCCCAACGCCCAGGCTGGGGTCCCTTCCCAACAGGCTAAAGGATGAAGTGGGTTATTGTAGCTCTGCTGGTCTGGGGTGGAGGGGAGACTGGGAGGAAGAGCATAAGGCAGGAGAATAGGGTCTGGAGGCAGGGACCCTAGGGAAATTCGCACTGACTTCCTAGAACTGAATCAAAGGAAAACCCCATCTTTCCACACCCAAGTAACAAGGATCAGAGGCTGCTCCCTTAAACCCTACCCCTTTTCCACTGTGTTGAAGATGAAAAATGTGAAGTACCTCTGATCGATCACCTCCTGCCACCAATCATACTGGTCATTTATGTAGGGTGTAACTCTATATAATCAGTGGGAAACCTCTAGCAGGCACTTAAACCCTAGAAGATTTGCAGCCAGTGCTCTTGAGCCACTTGCTCAAGCCTGCTTCTACTCTACGGAGTGTACTTCCGTTTCAGTAAATCATTGCTTCATTCTGTCATTGCTTTGTTTGTGCATTTTGTCCAATTCTTTGTTCAAAATGCCAAGAATCTGGCTGACTGGTAGTCAAGACCCTCCACAGGTAACAAGCATGTAGACAATAGATAAAGGAGAAGCGTCAGACTTGGGCTCGAGGGCGCAGACCACTCCCAGGGTGAGAACTGTTGCTGATTTTTCAACAGCTCTCAGCCAACTCTCCCCAGACCAAGAAGCATGGCAGTGGATGTGGGTTCACGTGTGTTCAGTGGAGCTTAGAGTTGGGTCTGTGGCCACATCCCCAGGGTAAGGTCCTTGGATGAACCCTGACCAGGGCCTAGTCAAGCAAGAGCCTCTTCTCTCCCCCTTCCCTGTTCCATTGCCAGTGATTCCTCTAACCTTATCCACTGGTCATCCTTCACCAGCCGCATCCTTTCCCTTGCTGTTCCTCAGGCTCACTCCCACCCCAGGGCCTTTGCACTTGCTGTTCCCTCTTCCTGGAATTCTCTTCCCCTAGCTCAGTGGTTGCACAGTTAGGCTCACCACCTGTTTATGTAAATAAAGTTTTATTGGAACACAGCCAGGACACCCATTGACATACTGTCTATGCTGCTTTTGCCACCACAGTGGAGTTGAGGGTTGTGACTGATGCCAGAGCGCACATAAAGCCTCAAGGATTTACAGTCTGGTCCTTTATGAAAAAATATGCCAGCTCCTACCCTGGATACTTGCACGGCTCACCCTCCCCGTGTTTTCTGTCTTAACTCACTCACTAGTGCGGGCTTCCCACCCTCCATCCTCAGCTCTTTCTCTGCTTTTCTCCTCTCTAGCACTGAGCACATGAGATCTCTGGGCATTGACTGCTCTTCATTGCCTGTCTGCCCACCACAGCACAGGTCCCACAGGGGACGGACTTGGATTCTTGCTTCCTGCGCTATCCCTATGCCTAGAACAGGGCCTCACACACAGGCGCACCCAGGAGCTACACTGTCAGTGGATGAGTGCTTCCTACACTCCTGGGCACTGGCCCAGCCCAGGCCTCTGGGACCTTGCCTCAGTTTCCCTTGCCATGGAGCCAGGTCTTGGCAGGTCTCTCGCCAGGTCTCCCCCCAAGGAGGTTGAGTCCTATCATGAATGATCACAGTCCCCAGAAACACCCAGCCTGGCTTCAGGGGAGCCCTGCACCACGTCCATTTTATGAGGCTCTCATTATATTTAAAAAAATGTTTGAGGTGATGCACATCCCAAGTACCTGCTGTGATCATTGCACAACACATACATGTCGCAAAATATCACGTGTACCCACAAGATATGTACAACTGTCATTATAGATCAATAAATGTTTTTAAAGGCATGCTAAACCAGGGGTGCAGAAATGACGGCATTTTCAGTGTTGACATGGAACAGAATTAACACATTTAATGCATACATTCCCTGCTACATTTCACTGTTACAGCTCATAGAGTGTATTTTCAAATTAATTAAATTTTATTAACAATATTAAAGTTTACTGGAATATTAAGACAATTAAAAAGAATTAAAATCCATGTTAATTTCAACATTAACAGTGACCAGAGAGACACGAAGTAGGAGCTGGAGAGCCACTGTCTTTCTTTTTCTCAGTCCTGTCAAATGGTGATCTCATTTGGAAGGAATATCTATAGCATGATCCCCCCCAAAAAAGTCTAAAAGCTGCACACTGGGACACAGGCTTCTGACTTCCCACACAGAGCTCCCTGGAGCAGCACGGGAGAGTATTCTGCTCCAGACCTCCGCCCTTGCCTGAATCTTCCCCTCCCCGCACAGCCCTGCCCTGGGGACTGTGACCTTCCCATTGAATGCTGGCCCAGCCTGAGCTGACATTCTGAGTCTTTTAAGACATGATTAAGAGTGTTGATAACATTTATTTCATGGAGACACACGGGGCCTCAGTCTCACACACGGAGTCCTCCAACAGGGCTATCAGCTCCTTCCTGGTAACCCCGCTGTACAGAGGAGGAAACTGAGGCACAGTGACTAGCCCAAGTTCACACAGCTAGGAGCTGGCAGACCTGAGATCAGAGTCCACACCCGTCTGAGCTCAGGGAGCTCCTTGACACTTCCCATTGGTCTCTTCCTAAGGGCCAGCCCCACACAGATGCGCCAGCCCACGGAGTGATATTTATGAACCTCCTAGGCTTGGCCAAGTCACCCCTCAAGGGCCCCATTACCTCAGGCAGCACATCTGAAATGCAGATGTGCCAGGTAAACTGAGGCAGTGAAGAAGAGATGGGTTCTGGGGTCAGTAGGACCTGCTTTCCAGACATGGCCCCACTGCTGTCCCTAGTGTCCCTGTCACTATTGCTGTAGCAACCTCCCTGAACTCAGTGATACTCATGGGCCAGGAATTCAGAAAGGGCAGTGGGAGCCACTTATCTCCATCTGCAATGTCTGGGGCTAGAAAGACTCAAAGACTGGAGGTGACTTGACAGCCAGGACCGGAGCCATCTCCAAGTCCTCCTCACTCATGTCTGGGCCTTGATGCTGGCTGTTGGCCATGGCCTGAGCTTGACTGCCTCTGACACGGCTCCAGTGGCCTCTCCCTATGGCTTCCTGGCTTCCTCACAGCATGGCGGCTGGGTTCCAGATGTAAATATCTGAAGAGACAGGAAGTGGAGCCTGCTAGCTTTTTATGACTGGAGCCCAAAAACCCAAAGCAACACCACATCACTTCTGTAGTATTCTCTTAGTCAAGCAGTCACAGAGCCCAGATTCAAGAGGAAGGGATGTAAACCCCACCTTTCACTGGGAGGAGGGTCGAAGAACTTTGGGGCCATGTTTTTTTTTTCTTTTGTTTTTTAAAAATTCTTTTCTTTGCTTCTTTTAAAACTTTTTTTTGAGGGGCCATGTTTGAAGACTGCCACATTCTGTGACCTTGGGCAAATGGCTTGATCTCTTGAGGTCCCAGTTTCCTCGTCTATAAAATGGGGATAGTGATGCCCATCTCAGAGGGCTGTTGTATACAATGACTCATGTACAAGCTGGACTCTCAGTTAATAGCAAAGTCAGACCTTACACCTGGGTCCTCAGGCCCCACAGCCAGTGCTCCTGATACCACCCGTCCTTCAAGTTGGGGCACAAGTAGTGTTTCTTCCACGCCTGGGGCAGCTGGGAGGACAGTTTACCTACAAAGTCCAGTGAGGAGGTGGACAAGCCTTTCCACACATTCGCTCAAGAACTATGCCTTGAGCGCCTACTATGTGCCAGCACTTTCTAGGGTTGCAGCTTTGATCAAAGCAAGATCTCTGCCTGGGGAAGTTTCTGCCTGGGGAAGTTAGTTGTGCATTTGAACCCTGTATTTGGAGGGTGATGAAGCCCCTGCACAGAGCAGCCTCTGGGCCCTTTGTTCTGACAGCAGCATCTCTGCTTCATCTCTATCTATTCCCTCCTCCTAGCTGGCCCTGGTCCTGTCCAGGTAGGCAGGACTGTGGGGCAGTATCCTTGCCAACTCCCAGCCTGGCCCCCTCCCTTCCTATCTATGAGATATCTATCTATCTATCATCTGTCTATCTATCTATCATCTATTCATCCATCCATCCATCTAATCCCCCATCTATCTATTTACCTACCTATCACATTTCTGTTGTTTTCATGGCTTATTTTTCACCAACCACTTTATAGGATGAATATCCTGGGAACTCCAGAGGCCTTGGGAGGACACAGAAGACAGGTACCTGTTCCCTGGGGTATTTCCACATTGTGCAGACCCCACGGGACCTTAACACAGGGCTGGGCTTCCGAACCAGCTTCCTTTGGTCACCGGTTCTTAGTGGCAATAATAGATGTGATATGTGTATGCTGGGAGGTAAAGGTACTTATCGAGTCTTTTTTTGTTGGTTGTTTAAGTTATAACCCTAATTATAAATGGTTGAGCCATGTCCCTGTGGCCATGAACGATGACAGCCCCAAGCCCTCCGTGTTAGCCCAACTCTGCCCATTGAGCCTGATCCAACACCAGGGAGCTGTGCTAACTCAGGCCCAGCACTGCATCCTGTCTTGGCCACACCCAGCATGAAACCTGCTTGGAACTCTGCCTCCGCTCAAGTAGTCTGGCAATAGAAAGTGCATATGTGCTAGAGATCTCCAAGCTGGTTTGATTCCCAAGCCTATACCCTGCCCTTTACTTTGCCTCTCTGAGCCTCATCTGTCAATGAGGATAATAGCGTCCTCTTTGTAGGCCCTCAAGAGAGCTGAATAGCCAGGCATTCACTCACACTCAGCTCTGGGCACATCTTCAGTAAATGTCCCTCTTTCCCCTCGGAGAAGCACACAGCCGCACCTTTGCTCAAGCTGTTTTCTCTACCTGGACGGCTCTCTTTCCTCTCACTCCCTTATTCACTGTCAAAATCAAACTCATACTTCAAGGCCACTTTTAATATGAACGCTATTTCCAAGACTGTTCAAAAGAAGAAAAGAACAATTTTCTTTTAAGCAACTGTCTTGCTGAAGACGAAAATGTGAGATGCGTTGGAGAGATGAGCTGTGGTTGTGACTTGGGTGGGCTGGGGTGGCAGTCCCCCTCTTCAACCCCTGAAGCCCATCTGCAGAAAGATGGTGGCTCTGCAGAATCTCTTAAAAGCAGACTGGGTCTGGCTTATTTCTGGGGCCCTGGCAATCCAACTGGCTCAGAACAGGGGCTCAGAAGTGCTTTGGAATTAATTGAATTAAAGTCAGTCACGTGGAGTTGGGAGGCAGACCTTACCAGACAAGCAGACACACTTTTTTCCCTGATCCCAGCCTCATCCCCAAAACTGGTGTGCACCCAGAGCTGCCCACACCTCCTGGCCAGCAGGGACCTAGAGGAGGCTGCACGTGGCAGCCACCAGAGGGACCCCGGCCCACTCAGCACTAAGAGGCCTGTTCTCTCAGCATCCCACAGGCCTGGCCTTGGAGTCCCTAGTGCAGCTGGGCTCATGGACACCAGAACAGACCAGAGAGGCCTCCTGGAGAAACATGCAAGGATGGGTTTTGGTGGCCCTGTCACTTCCAAGGTGAGACACAAAGGAACACCTTTTCAGTGGGTGAGTATTTATGGAACCAGGTAAGATAGTAATATTGGCTAATACTCACTGAGTACCTACTATGTACCAGCCACTATTCTAAGCATGTGGTGTGTTAATCAGAATTCTCCAGAGAAACAGAACTAACAGTTCACATGCACACGAGGAGATTTATTAGAAGGAATTGGCTCACATGACTGTGGAGGCTGAGAAGTCCCACAATTCACTGTCAGCAAGCTGGACACGGAGTAAAGCCCGCTGTGCAGATTCCAGTTCAGATCTGAAGGCCTGAGAACCAGGAGCACTGAGGGCAGAAGATTGATGTCCCAGCACAAGCAATCACAGGCAGAGAGCAAAATCACTCTTCCTCCATCTTTTTGTTCTCTGCAGGCCCTGAACAGAATGGCTGATACCCACCCACATTGGGAAGGACCATCTGTCTTACAACCCATGAGGAGATACTATTACCAGCCCATCTTAAGATGAGGAAGTTAAGGCACAGAATGGTGAAGGGACTTGTTGAATGTCGCAGCTAGTAAACGGTAGAGCCAGATACAAACTCCAGCAGCCCACTTGCAGGGCTACTGCCTCCATCTGTGTGTGACTTTAATTTCATGCAGAATGGGCCTGTATCATCAGGATGTTTGGTGTATTTATTCACCCAGCCCCAACTCCTCTATCTCCTTCAAGAAGAACTGGACTAGAGTCCTCTGCTCACCAGCCTCTGTGTAGGGTGCTAGACATGACAGAACCTGGAGGATAGGCTGATGGGGCAGAGGCTGGAACAGAGGAAGGGAGGGTGGGCTGGGCTTCAGGAAGCTCATCCTACTGGGTGGTGGGGAAGGGATGCTGTGGGGATGAGAGGTGGGCTTAACAAGGCGGGATCAGGCACCAGAGGCCTCACAACTTGTTCATGCCAACACCAGGATTTGAGCCCAGGTTGTTGGGCCCCAGTCCCTAGGCATGACTCCTGCACTACCATGGCCAGGGAGGGACAGGAATGATGGGTTCCTGTGCCCATTAGGAAACAGACTTTATAGGGTCAGATATGGGAGCACAAAGGAGGAGAAAAGTTCAGGGGGACTTGCAGGCGGGCAGGTGGTGGAGTCACACGCTAAGAAGGGGGACCTTGGATGAGGGGCCCTGCCTGGCCCTTCAGGGTGATGGTGACCGTCAGATGAGACGGGGACACTAGATCTGTGCTGTCATAATGATAACATCACACTTGAAGAGCATGTACAGGTTTTTTCTCATCTCCATTTCCATGTCAAAATTTACCAGTCCTGTGTCCCGTTTCCTCCAGACCATTGCTAATCTAATAAAAATGCTTCCCCATGGAGGTGGCATTGGAAAAAGGCCGGGTTCTCTTCTAACCTTCCCCTCTCATTTTGTCAGGGACCTTCCTGAGGCAAAACCTCAGTCACTGTTTCACACGGGAAGAGAGAAGGGCAGGGTCAGCCTGGGGAGGATGTGGTGGGATGGGTGCTCAGGGGCTGAGCATGCTGCAGATGTACCAGCCATCTTGGAAGCTGCCCCGTGTGCCAGAGCAGATGGGCCACATTCTTGTCTCCACTGAGAGTGAGCCTGCTGTCTCCAGAGGCAATCAGGCAAGAATAAGACTGCCAGTTGGAGAGAAGATAGCAATGCAGATTTAAGCATCCGTGTGTGCATTGGGGAAGTCGCCTGAGGTGACCTGTAACTTGTAAGGTCCATAGTGAAAGATGCTGGGATGCTGTGGGTTGCTGAGAATTGGAAACCCCTGGGAGTGCCCACAGAGAGGAGGGTCCAATTGAGGCATCTCCCTCTCTTTCATTTCCAGTTTGTCCACAAGGCCTCACCTCTGGCATGGCAGCCACTCAGACTGGTCAGTCCTTTTTCCATCCAGCACATCGCCATCTCTGGACACCTCATTTCCAGGTGAAGAAGCCAGATCCTCAGAATGTCAGAGCTCGCAGGACCTCAGAGCTCAGTCAACCAACCTTTGATTTTCGGAGGAGGACCCCAAAAGCCCACATGTACAAACGGACAATGGCCTGCCTGTATAGGAAAAGAGAACCCTGGCCCACAGTCTCTGCAGCAAGCAGCCCAGGAAGACAAAGCAAACTTCTGTGGCAATAGGCCCAGAATGATCAGGGCTCGGACAGTCCTGGTCAGCTTCCCTATTGACTACTGCTTCCAACTCGACACCAACGAGAGAAAGCCAAAAATGCTTCTAAGGCAATCAGATGAGATGTCCAGCTTCCAGCTAGCCACCTCCCATTTCCGCATCCCAACAACCTCCAATCAGGGCACACCTGAAGCCTCCCCCTTTTCACTATGATGCTTCCCCTCACCCTGCCTGCCTGGGAGTCTCTGTCAAATGCAAGTGACAGTGCCAATTCCCTTGCCATAGCAAGCTCACAATGAATGGCTTCTGTTTGATCTCCTTTGGGTGGTCCCAATTTATTTTCACAACACAGAGACCCAGAAGGGGATAGTGGGTTGTTTAAGGCCACATTCCAGGTCTAGGATAGAACTCAGCTCATTCATTATCACCTCGTTAGAGCTTTATCTCTTTGACTCCCTCTATTATTCTAGGTAGAATTGACCACATTCTCCCTTTTGCCTCTCAGTATCGTTCACACTCTATCTCAGCATCTTCCACAGGTGCGTAGGTTTTAAAGTATGTCCAAAGCTCTGTGATACTCATCCCTTTAAGAATTGGAGCCTAATATCCCTCCCCTTAGTGTAGTCTGGATTTAGTGACTCTTCTAGTAAATAGAATAATATGAAATGACCATCTGTGACTTCAGAAATGAGGACTTAAGAGGCTCAGCAGCTTCCTCCTTGCTCTCTCTTGGATCAACTCTAGGGGAAGCCAGCTGCCATGTTATGGGGATGCTCAAGTAGCCCCGAGGAGAGGCCCATGTGATGAGGAGCTGAGAGGACTTGGGACAAAAACCAATGGAGAATCGAGGCCTCCTGTCAGTAGTCATGTAAGTGAGCTATTCTGGAAGCACATCCTCCATTCCCAGTCAATCTCTTAACTTCAGCCTCATGAGAGACCTTGAGCCTAGCTCAGCCACTCCCAGACTCCTGACCCACAGATACTGTGTGAGGTAATGAACGCTTGTTTCAATTTGCTAAGCAATCTGTTGCCATAGATAATTAATGCAACATATTTCTGTGGTTTTTGGCCTACTTGTCTGAGACACATAATATCCAATTAGAAACTCTTGAAAATAAGGCACCAGTAACTCAGGGCTCAGCAATGTTTGATGGACAGACAGATGGATGAATGGATGGGTAAGAGGGTGCACATTTGAGGCACCCTTACATTCTTTGGCTTCAGGGTTAGATGGATGGGTGGGTGGATGGATGGATGGATGGACAATTGATGGGGAGATGGGAGGGTGGATGGATGGATGGATGGATGGGGAGATGGATGACTGGAGGGCCACTTGGATAGTAAGTAGATAGGTGGGCAATTGAATGGATAGGTGGATGGATGGAGGTATGGGGGGATGGGTGGGTGGATAGATGGATAAATGGTTGGATATTCAAGAACTACCTCCTCAAGAACGGCTCCTCAGAGGCAGCAAGCTTTGTGCGGGCAGTTGCAAAGCTTATAAAAAGCATCTGATGACGTTTTTGTTCGACATGTTTTTAGACAATGGTGCCCTTTCTCATGCTCCTTGGTGGGAAAGCATAGCTTTGATGGCTAATCGAGTGGCAGTCATAATTTCTTCTCCTGTAAAGACTGCTTTCTGTCTGTGAGGTTGCTCTAGGCCTGACTGTCTGTAGATAGGATAGGTTCCTATCCTATACACCTGCCAAGCCCCTACTGTTTCCTGTGAATCCCTGTTCTCCAGCAGACACCTTGGGTCACAGATAGCTGGAGATGAAAAGGACTTTAGACACCATGAGAAACACCATGGGCGAGAGGAGTGGGGAACTCTGGAGCCATAAATCTGGCTTCAGGCCCCAGTTCTGCCACTCACCAGCTGGGTGGCCAAGGGTAAGTCACGTAACCTTTCTGACGCTCAGCCTCTTCCTCTGTATGTGGCACCTGCCTGCCATCACATGTAGAATGCTGAGCCCAGAGCTGGCCTGTGCTATGGAGCTAAGCACAGGAAAAACCTGTCAATGTCACTGTCATCCCAAAGCCAAAATCCTGCCACGTCGCTGGGAGAAGCTAAGGTAACATGTGCGGCGTGTTTAGCCCAGTACTCCTGTTTGTGAAAGCTGTTCATCTCATCTGACCCTCAGTTTGTTGTTTTTAGACAGTGTCTTGCTCTGTCACCCAGGTTGGGGTGCTGTGGCATGATCACGGATCACTGTAACCTTAAATTCCTGAGCTCAGGCAATTCTCTCCTCAGTCTCCTGAGTAGCTGGCATTACAGGTGTGCCCCACCATGATGGCTAATTCTAAACATTTTTTTTTTTTATGGACAAGCTCTTGCTATGTTGCCCAGACTGGTCGCAACCTCCTGGCCTCAAGTGATCTTTCTGCTTTGGCCTCAAAAGCTTTGGGATTCCAGGCGTGAGCCATGGTGCCAGGCAGACCACTTCATTAACCAGATGAGGAAACTGAGGCTGAGAGGTGGAGTGGTTTGCCCAACACAACCTGGTGAATTAGTGGGTGATCAGGACACGAATCTGACTCCAAGACCAGTGCTCTTCCCCTGTCTTCTTAACCCATTTTCTTCTTTTTTTATTTTTCATTTTATTTATTTATTTATTTTTTTCTGAACCCATTTTCTACACCCTTAAGAGAGGAAAATGTGGGATTCACCTCTGAACACTCAGCTTTGGCCTCAAATGGCCACGAGAGGGAGCCCTTGGAATTGATCGGGGCTTCTGTACTTCCAGTAGAAGGAGCCTTTCCACCTGTTCTCGAATGCGCCCAGGCCAGTAGCCCCACCCTGCTCCTTCCCTCCCTGTGCCAGCACCTTTGAGGCATTCCAGAGCCCGGCTTCTTTTCCTTCTCTACCTCCACCCTCCACCCGGAGCCCAGGATTATCTTTTTCCTTTTCCCGAGTAGAATTGGGATCCTCAGAATGGCACGGTGGTTTTGCCAGGCAGGTGGTGCGAGGCACCCTGGCTTACTTTGGCTTCAGGGTTGCAGTGGCATTGTCTAGTTGTCCCTTAGCATCTACTGACACTCGCATCCAGCTATTCCTCAAACTTCTGTTTGGCCACGTCAGGTGGGAGAGACCAGGCCAGGGGAGGTGGAGGAGGTGAGAGAGGAGTTTACCTGCCATGAAGCCAGAAGATGACAGAGGTACAACCTGCAATGACAGGACATGGATCGGAGTGTTATTGGACACAAGCAGAAGAGCTGACGGTAGGGCCCTTGGGGACAGCTCTGGAGGCTGATTTGAGCCCTAAAGGATGTGAAATAGTTGGTCAGGCAAATAAGGCCCACAAGTTCCTAAGAAACTGAGAGGAGGACCCTTGCCTCTGGGTAAGGGGTGCTACCTGGGAGGACACCTCTTCTCTGGACATCTGTATATAGGAATAATAACACCTACTCTGTCTCCCTCATAGGAGGAAATGATGTCTAAGTGCATAGAAATGGAAGCAGGTTGGAAATTAAATACCATGCCCACCTCAGGATGTATTTTAGCACCGATGTTTTTCTCTTTCCCAGGGCATTCTCCAATAAGCGTTCGCTCTGTGTGCCCCGGCACCCACTTCTCCTGTCCTGACCTTCCTGCAGGTGCAGTTTTGAGACCACTCAGGTTCCTGGGTCACTGATGAGCGTCCTTGCAGGCCTCCCACTGTCCTCCACTTGGTGGCCAACTCCAGCCCTCTTCCCTAGCTTGGCTTTTTCCATAAGTCATTTTTAAATCTTTGTATAAGGCCTATCAGGATAAAAACAGTAAGGCAGGCAAGCCAGCCAGCCCTGGAGGCCATCCCTGGGCTCTTAGGAGATGAAAGTCTGCAAACATGATCCCAGGTGTCTGTACACCATCTGCCCCTGCAGCCCCCAACCAGAAGGACCTCGGAGTCTGAATGAATATGGGACTGTTTGAATGTTGGAAATGCCCCATTGCCCCTTTCTCTAGATCTTTTTAGGCCACACAAATGGCAAGGTATTTCCAAGTGTCATTCTCCAAATAGATTCCTTCTAGTCCAGGGTGGCGAGGAGGGGGTGGAATAAGAGGTAAGCCCCCCTGCTGCTCCAGCAGCCCCCTCTGTGGGCCCAGCAGGCCATTCTTAACATCTCCAAAACCCGTGGTTCTTGCAGGACATACACTTTGCTTCATATTCTCCTGGGCTCACTGTGCATAACCAAGTGTGTAATTCTCCAGTTCTGCCAAACGCATGTCCTCGCAGGATCACCTGGGATCACATTCAGACTGGAGATGTTGCCAGAAGCAAATCCACCTCTGTGGAGACTCTCGTTGACCCAGGAGTTCCTCTGCTCCTGAGGGAACTGCTGAGGGGCTTGGGCTGAGACTCCAGGACCAAGGGTTTTGGGGAGGGACTTTTCTTCCCTGGCCAAGGAAAAGGAAGTGGGGCTACCAGCTGCTGCTCTGGGAGGCTAGAGGCTCATATGTCTACCGTGCACCCTTTCCAAGGCTCTGTTCTCTGAGGCTTCTCAAAACACCCACTTTCATCAGAGTTCAGCTGCATTTGAAGGTTGACATTATTAGATGTGTCAAAAAAAATGTTAAAGTCGAATAACACCCAATGCTGTCTGTCAAGAATGTGGAGAAAAGGAGACATGGATGCATTGTTGATGTGAGTGTCAACTGGTATCCAATTTGGAGGGAGTTTGCTAGTCTCTGTTAGAATGTGAAATAGATAATGCTCTCAGACTCAGCAATTCCCCTTCTAAGAGCCAATTCTACAGAAATATGTGCCCATGGACACAAAGAATTGGGCATGAAGATGTTTGCAGAAATGTTGTTTGCAACTGCAAAAAAATTAAAAAGTCACCAAATCGAAAAACCACACACCTGGCATTTGTCCCCAGCTTTACTGAGATTTAATTGACAAGCCTCGGATTTAGACACTGGCAGTACTGGGGGAGGGCATGCTTTGCCATCACTAAAAAGAATGACATAAACCTACAGATGCTGACTTAGAAGGACCTCAAGATGGGTCTTTTCATGAAGAAAAATAAAGGATACAATTATGTGTACTGTATGACCCCATTTAAGTTGAAAACAAAAAAGAAGAAAGGTAAAATAAAGTCAAAGGGAATGCTTGGGAAGGTGTGGGACAAACACACCCCACGCTGAGAACAGCGGTGATTTATGAAAGGCTGTAGGTTGGGAAACAATTGAAAAGGGTTTCATTTTTTAGTTTGTAAACTTTTCTGTTGTTTGGAATGTTTCTCAATGAGCGCATATTTATGTATATTGTTTTTGCTCCCTGATATGTATGTTGGATTGTTTGCCAGGCACCCACCTCAGAACAGTCCTGCTTAGAACCTCTGAAGTCAGTTGACTTCACTCAGCGAACATTTTCCATGTGAGCCTCTGCCCTGCACAGCTTTGCATTGGGTGCTGAGGATATCAGGGCCATTGTCCCCATCCCCAGGGAGTGCAGTCACCTGCCAGGAGAGGCAGATGGACAGATAAGGACTGTGCAGTGCGGCAGAAGCTGTGAGGGGCTGGGGGAGAGGGCACTGGTCAATCATTTCATGTTGACATGGGTGGGGAAGCCGGGCTGTCAGGACCCCAGGGAGGATGTGCCCCAGGGCGAGTGAAGCCGACACAGGTGATTAAGATGCAGCATGAGGAGTCATGGCAGAAGACTTCAGCCGGTCCACACGTGCAGACAGGTCATCGGCAGTGCTGCCTTCTGAGATGGTAAAGAGAGGGGCTTCGATCAGAATGTGAGTGGTGGCCCAGGAGGTTTGTGGCCACAGTGAAAGCAAGGCTGGGAGTCAAAGACAGCATTCCAAGAGGGTGCTCCGAGGGCAGCCGCGGCGTCAGCCCGGGGGTCTGGCATGTGGCCTCTCCTGCTGGTCCCCTCCACCACCTACCCTCCTTCTCTCTCCCTGAGCTTTTTTACCTTCTCCAAGGCAGTGTCCCCTTCCCAGTCCTGAGCACTCCTGGGCCTTCCACCTGCTCCCTAACAAACCCACCTGGAGCAGCTGCTCAGGCCGGGTCTTCTCCTGGAGGCAGGGACGTTGCAGGACCCCAGGAAGGCCCCAGACCATTCCACTATGGGGGAGACACAGACACTAAGTAAACAAACCAGAGCTTCCGGCAGCGATGGGCCCCATGCAGGGGATTCACAGGACCATGGACAGGTCCGGGAGGCCCCTGGGGACACGTAAGCTGAGACCTGAATGTCAAGCTGGAGGCTGGCATGAGGGTGAGACCCTTACAGGCAGAGCTCTCTGGACAAGGATGAGCATGGTGCTTTCAAGAGAGGGAAAAATCAAAGGGAACCCCTCGATTTTGACCCGAGCCACTAGGTAAACAGTAGGGCTGTTTTCTGAGGGAAGGGGGCTATGGGAGAAGCCAGCTCAGGGGAGGGATCCAAAGCTCTGTTCTGGTCACCAGAAATCAGAGGTGCCGATTAACGGTGCACCTGCAGTGTCACACAGTTAGAAATCTGAGTGTGGGCCAGGCTCCATGGCTCTCACCTGTTAGCCCAGCACTTTGGGAGGCCAAGGTGGGAGGATGGCTTGAGCTCAGGAGTGCGAGACCAACTGGGCAACATGGTGAGACTCTGTCTCTACAAAATATACAAAAATTAGCTGGGCGTGATCGCACGTGCCTATAATCCTAGCTACTTGGGAGGCTGAGGTGGGAAGACTGCTTGAACCCAGGAAGCAAAGGCTGCAGTGAGCTAAGATCACACCACTGCACTCCAGCCTTGGAGACAGAGCGAGACTGTGTCCCCTCCACCAAAAAAAAAAAAGAGAGGAATCTGAGTTTGGATCCTCAAAGAGAGGTCAGATGTGAGAGTCCGCAGCGGGTAGGTATCTAAGGCCAGGACGAGATCTAACCAAGTCCAAGCTCATCCCAGTCATCACCCAACAACCAGTAAGTCCAGTAAGTTGAGAGACGAGGTGCTTGGGGTAAGGAACGCGACTTTACCCGGAGAGCCAGCAAACCAAGAAGAAGGCAGACTAGTGCCCTGAAGAACCTTCTTCCGTTTGTATGAACCTCAGGCTCCCTTTTAAGTCAAGGGAAGAGGGAAGAGGAGGGGGTTGAGGTCAAGAAGTAACTGACGACCACAGCCATGTGGGTGCGAGCCGGGGTCTGAGGAGGCTGTGAGACATCTATGTTCTTGGTCAGTTGACTTTGGTTCAGATGAAGTGGGTCAGGCCACAGTGTTCCTATAAATCTTTAACAAAATACTGTTACTTATGTGTGTACATGTCCTTATCTCCTCAGGAGTTAGTTTTGAGAAAAGGGGCTGTTACCATTTTTTCTTAAAGTTGAACTGCAAGTAATTAGCTAGTCTACATGCAAAGCTAAGCAGAAGCTTTCAGCCTAAAGCAGGGATGTCCAATCTTTTGGCTTCCCTGAGCCACAGTGGAAGAAGAATTGTCTTGAGCCACACATAAAATACACAGACACAAATGATAGCTGACCATCTTTAAAAAGATCACACAAAAAAATCTCATAATGTTTTAAGAAAATTGGCTGGGCCTGGTGGCTCACGCCTGTAATCCCAGCACTTTGGGAGGCCTAGGCGGGTGGATCACGAGGTCAAGAGATCAAGACAATCCTGGCCAACATGGTGAAACCCCGTCTCTACTAAAAATACAAAAATTAGCCAGGCGTAGTGGTGTGCACCTGTCATCCCAGCTACCCGGGAGGCTGAGGCAGGAGACTCGCTTGAACCCAGGAGGCAGAGGTTGCGGTGAGCCGAAATTGTACCACTGCAGCCCAGCCTGATGACAAAGTGAGACTCCATCTCAAAAAAAAAAAAAAAAAAGTTTATGAATTTGTGTTGGGCTGCATACAAAGCCTCCTGGGCCGCATGGGGCCCATGGGCCACAGGTTGTATAAGTTTGACCTAAAAGATATCACTACGAGGGCAGAGGCAAAATGGAGTCAGTTAAGCTAAGCCTCCCTCTACTGTTGCAAGATTGCCCCAGGGATGAGGGACAAGAAGGGGTCGGGCCTCAGTCCTGATGCAGACATGTTCAGATGTGGAGGAGGAAGTGAAGGAGAACAAGAAGGAGTGAAACCTGGAGAGCCCCCTGTGTTCAGCAATCAGGTGAGACGCAGCCTCAGGAGGAGGTCGGGCTCTAGCTTGGCTGACGCTGCTGTGGGGTTAGGTGCAGCCACAGGCTGGGATCCGGCATCATGGAGGTCCTAGGTGCCCTTGGCTGGAACCGTCCCTGTCTCCTGGAGCATCAGGGTCTGGTCCCATCTGCCTTCTCTCCTGCCTGTGAGCGCTTCCATCACATCCTGAAGGTGATGTCACCTCCTTGAGGGTTCTTCACAAGCAAAGGACGCCATGAGGAAGGTCATCCAGGGCCATGGGGAGGGTGGGTTTTGGCTGAAGCTGTGAGACCAATGCAGGGTTGCTGCAGGAATCTGGCGAGGTGGGGCAGAGCGTGGAACTGAGGCAGCAAGCACCCAAAGTCTCACAGATTCAGGGTGGGGAGCCCTTTCCTGGCAAATGCTCACATGCAGACGCAGGTGTGGGGCTGGTCAGTACTGCAGCGGAGGCTAAAGAATGCCTTTTCGACCAGGCGCGGTGGCTCATGCCTGTAATCCCAGCACTTTGGGAGGTCAAGGGGGGCAGATCAAGAGGTCAGGAGTTTGAGACCACCCTGGCCAGCATGGTGAAACCCCATCTCTATTAAAAATACAAAAATTAGTTAGGCGTGGTGGTGGGCACCTGTAATCCCAGCTACTCAGGAGGCTGAGGCAGGAGAATCACTTAAACCCAGGAGGTAGAAGGTGCAGTGAGCCGAAACCACGCCATTGCACTCCAGCCTGGGCAACAGAGCAACACTCCAACTCAAAAAAAAAAAAAAGAATGCCTTTTCATGTGTGCATCTGAGGATTCATGTAAGATTTCATGTGTGCATCTGAGGATTCATGTAAGATTTCATGTGTGCATCTGAGGATTCACGTAAGATTTCATGTGTGCATCTGAGGATTCATGTAAGATTTCATGTGTGCATCTGAGGACAATCTTCCTGACACATTGTGCTCCAGATGGGAAACTGTGGTGCAGAGATGGAGGCCTGGTCCAGGGTCACCCAGCCAGTGGGCAGAGCCCTTCCTCTTGGGTTTGGGCTTGGGCTTGGCTCAAAGCTCAGAGGTCGGCTTACTGTGGCCCACGCGGAGGCCACACTGTGCTTCTGGCCTCAGTAGGTACTCAGTTGATGTCAGCCAGCAATTTATTAACAGCAGCTCAAACTGAGCACCTACTGTGTGCCCTGGTACTTAATGTGGTGGGAGTGGAAGGTGGGGAGTGGAGTGTCAGCTAGTCACTCCTGGTGTCAGCTGGTCCAGTCCCATCTGACACCCTG
>PVKV010024696.1:20131-31045 GCA_004027835.1 Alouatta palliata
AGCAATTCTCCTGCCTCAGCCTCCCGAGTAGCTGGGACTACAGGCACGTGCCACCATGCCCAGCTAATTTTTGTATTTTTAGTAGAGACGGGGTTTCACCATGTTGACCAGGATGGTCTCGATCTCTTGACCTCGTGATCCACCCGCCTCTGCCTCCCAAAGTGCTGGGATTACAGGCGTGAGCCACCGCGCCCGGCCTGCTGAGGATTTTGAGTTCGAGGGTAGGCGAGGGTAGGCAAGGGAATGGGTCATTCCTGAAAGAGACTTCACTAGTCTCTTCCACACCCAGGCAGAGAATAAGGCCTGGTCTGGCGAGCTGGGATTGAGTTGGTGGGCTCCGTGATGGGGCAAGCAGCAGTTGGGGTGGGAGAGGACCCATTGGAGATGGAAGAAAATGCCTGTGGGGGACACAGCACCCAGGGGCCCACATGTGGGAGGGAAGCCGAGGCAGGCACGAGGGCCCCATCCTCCCTCCTTGCAAACCCTGCTCCTGCGCAGGGCCTGGCCTGGCCATTGTTTGGCATTTTCCTGCAGCCCTGTTAGGGTCTGTAAGGAACCCAGCACTCACCTGCCAGGCTGCACTTCTCGCCCCTGCCACTTCCAAAGAGCCGGGCCTCCTGTTCTCTGAAGGCTGAGCCTCAGCGCTGGAGCGTGTCCTACACATGGACTGAACGGGGCACACAGTGGCTCAGCCTCTGTCTCCAGAAGGTGCAGAAAACTGAGAGGCCATGGGCAGCTGCCTCCCCTGTGGAGGCCCACAGCACCTCTTCTACAGCAGTGACCCAGGAGGAGCTCCCACATGGAGGACAGACGCCCAGGGCAGCCCCGAGGCAAAGGCGCGGGACAGCTCGTCCTCTGACTCTGTCCCATGTCGCTTCTCAGCCTCCTGAGCAGGGGCCACGCAGGAGCTGGGGACACATCCCAGAGGCCCTGCTGGGGCCGCAGGGCATGTCCATCATGTGTGATGAGTCACAGCAACTATTTTCAGCTTCTTTAGCAAGGACATTATGGTCTTTCTGGGTCGCATCTGACTTAACAAGAAGCCCTGGCGTTTCTGACCAGGGAGGACTTGACCATGAGCTGAGATGCCTGAGAGGCGGCCCGCACTGGTCCACTTCTGGGCGGTCATTCATGGTTAAACGCAAGTCTCAGATCCCAAGCCCTGGGCCTCCTTTTGCCTCTGGGGCCTCCCTCTGCCCCCATGGCCAGGGAGAGTCACAACATGCATTTGCCCCAGCTCCATTCTGTCAAGATGAAAAGAATGGGTAGTGAAAAGAGAGCCTCACTCCCTCCCTGGCCCCAGCCTCCAGGGTCCCTCCTGGGAGCAGCCACTGTTTCCAGTTCCTGGCGTCTCCTTCCAAAGACGGTCCGGGTAGCTCCAAGCAGTGGTACAGATTCTCCCCGACTCCTCCCGTCTTAAGGACGCTTGTTTGTACACAAATGGGGCATGCGCTGTCTGACCACAGCTCCATGCTCACTTTCCCCCTTCATTTATTTTAGCCATCAGGCCACATTAGTCTGTGAATGAGCTTGTCACTTTTATCAGCTGCATAAAGACAGGCTCTTCAGTGGTACCTCCTGCCCTCATCTCCTGCTCCTGAAGTCAGTGTGTGGTTCCAGAGAAGCTGTGCCAAGCCATAGCCTTAAGCACACCCTGTGAATTTCTATTTGTTAGGAGATATGTCTCGGTTCATTGTATGAATAAGTGCTGGCACTTAAAACACCAGCGTCTGTGAATGATGTATTCTTTTTCTGAATGATTGACAGCAGATTTAAAGTTATTGCTCTCATAATGGCAAACTAGGTTAGGAATATTTTTGTTTGCACTTAATATAAATAGTTTGAAACTGTCTTAAGAGAGACGTCAGTGGCCCTTGTAAGCTGAGAAGGTAGAGTCAGCTGCAGGTACAGCTGGCTCCAGGGTTCAAACAATGTCATCAGAATCAGGTTACTCTCTCATTCTTCTACACACCTTCCCTCTGAAAGCTTAAGTCCCAGAATTCACTTGTAGTGGGATGGGGAACCAGTTTTGTGCCTGCCCGGTTTTAGGGTGTAGATGTAGGTGGCAAAAATAATCTCTTTCCCAGAAGTCTAAGTATAAATCTCACCTTGTCTCTATACTACTTAGGCAAGGTTAAGTTGTAACGACAAATAGACCTCAAATTCTGTTGTAATGGCTCAAACTATAACACTGCATTTCACCGTCATGTAATATCTGTGGTGGACCTTCTGGTCATTTCCCCATGTGGTTGTTCAAAGATCTGACTCATGCCATCTTGTGGTTCACTGTCCCCCAGGGCAGGAGTCTGCAGACTTTTCCTGGAAAGGGCCAGAGAGTCAACATTTTAGGCTCTGAGGGTCTCTGTCACATAGTCTCTTCCTTCCTTTTCTTCTTTCTTCCTTCCTTCCTTTCTCTTTCTCCTTCCTTCCTTTCTTCCTCTCTCCTCCTCCCTCCCTCCTTCCCTCCTTCCATCCCTCCCTCCTTTCCCTCTTTCTTTCTTTCCTTCTTTCTTTTCTTTCTTTTTTTTTCTCTTTCTTTCTTCTTTAAAAACATGAAAACCATTCTTGGCCGGGCATAGTAGCTCACACCTGTAATCCCAGCACTTTGGAAGGCCAAGGTGGGTGGATCACTCAAGGTCAGGAGTTCGAGACCAGCCTGGCCAACACGGTGAAACCCCATCTCTACTAAAAATACAAAAATTAGCAGGGCATGGTGGTGGGCGTCTGCAATCTCAGCTACTCGAGAGGCTGAGACAGGAGAATCACTTGAGCCCAGGGGGTGGAGGTTGCAGTGAGCAAAGATCTCACCATGTCACTCCAGCCTAGGAAAAGAGTGAAACTCCGTTTCAAGAAAACCCTCAAAAAAGGTTCTTAATTTTTGGTTTGGGCAAAAACAGAACCACAGGCCACACTTGTCCTGCAGGCCTGAGTTTGCTGCTCCTGCCCCGAGGCCATGGCACATGCATCCAGCCTGTGGAGGGGAAAAGAAAAGCAGACGGGAACCCGCCCACTTCTTCCCAGCTGCAGCCCCTCCACCTCCTGCGTGATTCAGTCAGCCCCAGTCACGCAGCCTCGCTGAGCTTGGCCATCTGCTCAGGAAGAAGAGGACGTGGCTTTTGAGGAGCGGCTGGCCATCCTGTGAAGCTTCACTGGCCCTGGCTGGGCCGCATGGGACCCATCAGTAGCTGCATCGGTTACTTTTGCTGCATAACAAGCTGAATTCATTTCCTAGGCCTGCCGTAACCAGGTATGACAGATTTATTCTCTCCCAGTTTTGTAAGCCAGAAGAGCGAGTTGTGAGCAGGGCCAATCTCCCTCTGGAGGCTCCAGAGGAAAAGTCTTCCTTACCTCTTCCTAGCCTCTGATGGTTGCCAGCAATTCTCCGCCTTCCTCAGCATAGTCTGTGTCTTCATATCCAACTCTCTCTTTCCTTTCTCTTGTAAAAAACTTAGGGCCCACCTTAATCCTTTTGACCTCACCTTAACTTCATTACATTTATTTTCAAATAAAGTCCCATTCACAGTATTGGTGTTAGGGCTTCAACTTATCTTTCTGGGGGACACAATTCAACCCCCTACACAAGTCTCACTCCAGTGTACCTGCCCTCTCCACCCCACAGCACGTGTGCCCAGCTGGCAGCACACCCTTGCTAGAGATCCCCACCTGCCACGGTGGGCTAGCCCACTGCTGCTACCTGATTCTAGGTAGTGAGCCCCTTGGAGGTATGCAGGCAAAACCAGGTTCGACAGCAGCTCAATTAAAGTGGCTTAATTCACATTCATTAATGAACATTTAATGAGCACCACTGGGCTAGGTGCCAAGAACAGAAAGGCGGTGATTGTAACCCCACGAGGAGAAGAA
Source organism: Alouatta palliata (assembly GCA_004027835.1). Lineage (NCBI taxonomy): Eukaryota > Metazoa > Chordata > Mammalia > Primates > Atelidae > Alouatta > Alouatta palliata. Next base: position 23,993 of record PVKV010024696.1, read on the forward strand.
CAGATAATTGGCTCAAGATATGATACGGGAAGCAGATCAGCACCAAAGGAGAACGCAGCCGGGAGGCGGGGCAGCCGGGAGGCGGGGCAGCCGGGAGGCGGGGCAGCCGGGAGGCGGGTCTTGGTGGCAGCTGGCGGCGGGGAAGGACCAGAGAGGAGGGACCCTGGATGAGGAGGGGAAGGAGAAGGGAGGAGAGTGGGAGAATTCAGTGTATAGGGGGCCATGAAAATAGAGTTCAGAACGGATTAAGAGGACAAAGCAACTTGAAAATGCTAGGAACAGCACGATAGAAACAAAGCACAGAATGACGCCGCGCGTTTTCTCTGGGTTCATAATTGCGTGTAAAGGTGCTTACAGTGAGCTCCAAGGGCAGCCACAGACTGGCAGCAGCGGGTTCCTCGGGCTCACGGGAATAAAGTGGGTGGATGAAGGGGATTCTAACTGTGTCTGTAGAATTCTAATTTTTTAAAGAGAATAGATGTATATGCTATTTGTCCCATTTCTCTAATTTGCACATAGCAAAATGACTACAAGCAAAGATGCCAAAATAGCAGCGGCGAATTCTGGGCGGTGGGAATGGTGACAGTGGTTGGTCCCTTTACTTTCCTGATCATTTGACTTCCTTAAAATGTGCATGTAACGTGTTTAATAATAAAAAGGAGAGTGATTTTTCCTTTAAAAATGTCTGGAAGCTAAAATGCCACATCTGAGTACATATGAATGTCTCAGGTTAGCACTGGTTAATTCAGGGCAGTGGGGACATGGGATGTTGTCATTTTCCTTTTAAGACTTTTCTGTATTTGTCCAATTTCCCAAAATGAAAAGGAGGCAAAAGGCCAGGCTGGAGCCCAGAGGACCCCAGCATTTGGGGAAGGGTGGAGCCCAGAGCAGCCTTTGCTTTCCTGGGCTGGATGGTGCCACTGTCCTGTAGATTTTTGGTTAAAAGGAGGGTACGGGAGAGGAAGGGATGATTGAGGAGAAGGAAGGGGACAAGAGAGAGTTTCCTTGAGAGTGAGGAGAGAAACAGACATCTCCCTGGTGAGCTCCGGTCTCCTGTCTCCCAGCCTGGGAGGGGAGGGGAGAGGAGGGGAGGGCACTGGTGATCTCTGGAGCCTTGCTGAGCATTGGCCATCCCTTGTGCCAGGATACACCCCTGCACATTTTTTTTCCTGCTCAAGAGTTTCAGAAAAAAGAAAAAGTCCATTTGCACCCACATGTTTATGTCCCTCCAGGGAATTCTCTGGAACGGAGAAAGAGGCATTTGTTTGCAGTAAAAATCAGGAGAAAAAGAAAAGCTCCATCAGCTGGAAAGTGTCCGAATCACAGTGAAGGGCTCCCAGCCTGCGGCCGCCTCACCCATTATTAACACAGAGGTAATGACATTAGGCTGCCTGATTAAGTCAGCAGCCCTGGGCCTGCCACCCCTGCTCCTGGAGTTGCAGCCTCATTTTTCAATTATGCTTTCACTTGAACATCTTTGAAAAACGCCTGGCGAGCCCAAGAGTCCAGGAGGAGAACTGGGCTCATTTCAGCCCACCTTTCTTCTTTCCCCAGGAAGTGGGGGAAGCACGCTTCCAAGTTTAACCCCTCCCCAAATCCTGTGCAGGACGCCTTCCCAAATCCTGAAACTCAGACCTGAACGAGAATTCGCTGTGTTGAATTGTCATCAGTTGGCCCTACTTTCGCCATGGAAGACTTTCAGAGCCAAGCAGCCTCCCCAGAGATCTGATCCAGCCTCTTCACCAGCAGACAGGTAATGGGCCCAGAAGAGCCCCGACTTGCTTGGAGCTCAGCCACGTCTGACTTGGAGACTTTAGATTTCTAAACCTGAATCAAAAGGAGCCAACTCTTCAAATGAGCATTGGTGCCTCTGTGCAGCAGTCATCATAATAAGTAAAGTGGTCTTTGCCTCCCGTGCAGACTGGGGGTCCACAACACACCTGTTGTGACCTCCTGGGTACCTGCCTGCAGTTCCCAGAGCAGCCACTAGGTGGCCCAGGCGTTGCCGACTCTGGCTTCATAATCCAAACGGCCAGACTCCACTTCCAGTGGCTGGAACATAAGGGAGAGAGCTCAGAGTCAGCTCCCCCCTTCCCCCAACCTGCTCCCCATTGTAAACTTAGTCCGTTCAACAGTGAACATTCAGGTCTTCAAAGTTCAAGGGTGCAGGAGCAGAAACGCAGGGGTGCTGGGGAGAGAGTCTGGGATGTGTCTTTTCAGATGTCACATGTCCTGACTGTGCCACTTCTAGCAAGGCTGAGCCTCCCTTCTCTGTGAACAGGTGTGTCCATAGCCACTTGCCCTGCCTCAGAGTTAAGCGATGATGGATGTGAAGCCCTGTGGCAATGATGACCCAAAAGTTCCCAAATGCCAGAATGCTAGATCCCAATTCCCCTGGGAATTTTTAAATTTTTGAGACAGGGTCTTGCTCTGTTGCCCAGGCTGAAGTGCAGTGGTGCAATGCGATCATGGCTCACTGCGGCCTTGTCCTCTGGGGTTTAAGTGATCCTCCCACCTCAGCCTCCTGAGTAGCTAGGACCACAGGCACACACCACCACACCCAGCTAATTTTTACGTTTTTTGTAGAGATGGGATCTCATTATGTTACCCAGGTTGGTCTTGAACTCCTAGAGTCAAGCAATCCTGCTACCTCTGCCTCCCAAGGTGCTGAGATTACAGGGATGAGCCACCGTGCCTGGCCCCCAGGAGCTTATTACCAAGCACAGCCCTGGCCTCGTCCCTGCAGAGTCAGAGACAGAAGGTCCAAAGTGACTGGCTCCCTGAGCGAGCCTCTCCCTCCCTCTGCCATCCCAAGGGGAGAAGGCATGGGGAGCCCTTGGCCCTAGCCCAGAGCAATCCCAACCCCAGCACAGCTGCCTCTACCAAAAGAACAGAAGGAACATCACCAGGACCCCTCACACACCGGCACTAGCAGCCCAGCAGGAGGCCGACATGCAATCAGTTACAACCCTGCCTGGAAAGTGGCAGCGGAACAGTGGGGCATAGCACCCCTAGGCGCTACAGTCCGCGAGGTTCCCAGCAAAGCGGGCGTGCCCAGGCACTGCTCAAAGACGGACGTCTACGATTCACTCTACAAATCAAAGCCAATGTCACGACATTCCTATACATATATCACTCTTCCTCACAACAGGCTTCCTAGATGTTCTGGGTGTGGAGTTAGAGCAACCATGCCAAAAGCTGGGCCCGGTGTATCCTCTTGTGACTGCCTTGGGACAGTGGAAAAGGCTGAGATTCTTGGAGCTTCAGGTGTTAAAATTGCCCACGCTATTTCAGGAGTGCCTTTTGGAGAAGGGGCATTTGAACTGGGTGTTTCGGGGTAAAGAGCAGGTGAAGGAAAGGAGAGGAGGATCCGGGAAACGTGAGCAGAGTGTGAAAGGGACAGAGCCTACAAAAGCTTGTTGAGAACGACACACGTTTGGATACAGCTAGAGAGGAAGGAGCAGCGATGGGCGGCGGGGCAGGGACTTTAGCAGGACCTGGCCCTGGACCTGAACAAGGCTCTTAAGCCATGCAAAGAGGTTTGGATTTCACATAGAAACTCATGAGGGTCTTTGAAGGCTTTTCAGTTCCACGAGGGTAGAGACTGGGGACCAGGAGGCCAGACAGTGACCATTACTATCCCCTGGAAGAAGCCCAGGGGCCAGGGCAGTGGAAGAGGGAGTAGAGGTGGGAGGCAATGCCAGATGCCCACGGGATTCAGGATTCAGTATCTGTGGGACACAGGTTCACATCAGGAGCAGATGGGCCACGGGTCATATGGCAGCCAGGCTGGCTGGAAGGGCTGGGGTACTAGGAGGAACGAGGGAGGGGGAAGCCTGCAGGAGAGCAAAGGCATCAGGGCGTGAGAGGCTCTGACAGCTTGTGTGGGGGTGACCGGAGCTTCCAGACGGCCCTTAGAAGAGGAATCCAGAGCAGCAGGAAGGAGAATGGACTGGCAAGAGAGCCGGAGGAACGCTAGGATGTCAGTGTTTGGGGAGACTTTTCTCAGCAAGGGCATGCAGAATGGATGGAAGAGGAGGGTGTAGAGGTGGACAGACCTCCAGGAGTGTGGGGTGACAGGTGGCCCCTGTGTGAATGAGACCACAGGTAGCTCACGGAAGCTTCCAGGGTCATAATGGGGTCCTCAGCAGAGCTGATGAAGAGTAGGTGGGACCGACTCAATGTGTGATTGTGGGTAAGTCCCTGCTCTTCTCTCAGCCTTAGTTTCCTTATTTATGTCACAAAAAGAGTCCAGATGAGGAGGCCTCCTAAGGCTCTTTCACTGTGGACCGTCTGAAGTTGTCTAACTGGGAAGTATCCCCATTCCTTAAGGAAAACGCCGGCTAACAAGGACCGGGGGACATCCACACTGCATATGGGTCACTTCTGGATGTGCCCTTGACACTGTCATCAGTGTCTCTTTTATGTGGATTCCAACCAGGGCTGCCGCATACAGTTGCACAGACTACGTACGGCGTTGTCTGAGGCACAGCCATCCCTTTAGACTACATGGGGTCTTGCAGAGCAGCCTCTGTGCTGAGGTCAGCCTCCCTGCTCCATGACAGCATCTGGAGCTCCTACTTCCTGGAACCTGGACCCTCTTCCCTGAATGTGACGGGAGAACAGGAGGACCTCTAGGCTGGCCTGAAGTATTACATGGCATTCCCCTCCACTCACTAGGCTTCTGTCTCTCTCTCCGTAATGCAGCCAAGACAAGCCATTCTGAGGCCTTGTCCAACTTCTGAGTGCTTATTGACAGAATCATTTGTCTCTGGAAATTGCAGCAGCACCGAGAGGGCCATGTGGCCTCTCTGGGCTCCTCCCGGATCAACCCTGGGAGCCGAGGGTTTTCCCTGTGCCTCTGTGCTGCAGAGCAGAGAGGCTGCTGGGCTCAGTCCAACCCCCATTCTCTCCAAAGCTCCAGGGGCCTCATTCCTACAGGAACTGCTTCTCTCCACCATGGTGGAGCTTCCTGACTGCCTCCAGGCTGGGTGGGCTGCACAGCACAGCACCTGACAGCTGGGGGTTCTTGCTCAAACCATCATTATCTCCTTTAAACCCCGTGAGTAAAAAGTCTTGATTTGTTACTAAGGAAAGCAGACGGGACATTCTTCATCGAGGAGGCCCTGCAGCTTGTGGACAGGGTTGGTGGGATTCATTGCTTTGAAGGGACTCAGCCTTGTCACAGAGCACTAATTAACATAACCAGTAGCATGTCCTCCACACTCGACAGTCCATGAAACCCTTCACGCTAATGAAGTCACTCAGCAAACACTGAGGGCACGCCCTGGGCTAGCTGATCACGGTCATGGACATGAACCAGCTCCGGGTACTGCTCAGCTGCCCACCACCCCTCTGGCTCATAGCTGATTTGATCCTGACAACCACCCTGTGAGGTGGGTATTATTATCACCCAGATTTTGCAGACCAGGAAACTGAGGACAAGATTTAGGTGACTTCTGCAACATCCCACAGCTAAAGGCCAAGCTGAGCCCTGATCACAGACAGCAGACTACAGCCCCCGGGGTTTCTTTCTCCCTCCTGTGCTGTGGCCTGGGGCCAGCACCTTCCCTTTCTGTCTCAGGTCCGCATCTGCAGGTGCCGCTGGCGGGGGGTGGCTACAGTGGTGACCTAGCTCGGCCGTGCGCAGATCCTGTGAGCCCAGACCTGCTGCAGATATGGCAAACCTCAGAGTTACCTTCAAAAATCAAATCGGCAGCTCCAGAGCTCTAAATCAGAAGAGACACTCCTCAACGAGCTGATCGGGCAAGCAGGCGTCCAGGCCAAGTTGGAAATACGCACAACTCTCCCTTGTGAGCTACAAACACGCCGCACCATGAGGTCCCACTGTCTATCATCCAGTGTGTGAGTTGATGTCTGCCGTCCTGGAGCCAAGTTTTGGCCACAGCAGACGTTTCATTTCTCCCCACAGAGTTCCACATTGTAAACCATGTGCTAAGGGGAAAGGGGGAGAGGCGGGGTCAGCTGTCACAGGCTGCACCTGGCCATGTGAATGGGATTGGGGCACATGAGTCCACCAACTGTGGACAATGACTGGCTTTCTCAAATAGCCATGTAGTCCAGGATCCCCTGTCCACCTGGTTGCTATCTCTCCCAGGGGCCTGAGTGCACGGCACTGCGGTTAGGTGCACAGAAGCAGCACACAAGACTCCTGGCTCCGTGCTCCCAACTAGTTTCCATTTTTCCCCTAGACCCACCCTGACTCTCCATGCTGCTCTCTGGTCTCTATGGACACCATTCAAGGACTCCTTGACCCTTAGTTCCCAGTGAGTTCTCACAACAGTGGACGCAGGCACAAGATCAGAGGGTACCTGGAGACTGAGGTTGGGGTATTTATTCCCTGGGACATTTTCCTAGCAAAGACTGCAGCTCCTGACAGCCTGCCCTCTCCTGCGGCCTCTCTCCAGGTTTTGGTGACCTCTCTCTCCTCGCCCTTCAGGAAGTCACCAGCCCTGTGACACTGCGCCATCCCTTGTTGATTCCCTTTAACCGACTCACACCTCTGTAAATATTACCCTTTTAAACTCATGACTTCTTTCATCTATGCCATGGGATTTCTCCCAGGAGGCCGACTGATGCAGCCATTTACTGTACATCAATTTTAAGATGCACTGTTATTTTAAGTCTCACTAAGAAAGAATAAACAGGCCAGGTGCAGTGACTCACACCTGTAATCCCAGGACTTGGGAAGCCAATGCAGGAGGATCTCTTGAGCCCAGGAGTTTGAAACCAGCCTGGGAAGCAAAGTGAGACTCCCATCTCTACCAAAAAAAAAGAAATCAAAATATTAGCCAGACATGGTGGCATGAGCCTGTGGTCCCAGCTACACAGGAGGCTGAGGCAGGAGGACCAGAAGATCACTTGAGCTCAGGAAGTTGAGGCTGCCATGAGCTGTGTTCACACTGCCACTAAACTCCAGCCTGGGTGACAGCAAGACCCTGGAAAGAAAAGAAAGAAAGGAAGAAAAGAAGGGAGAGAGAAGGATGGAGGGAGAGAGGGATGGAGGGAGGGAGGGACGGAGGGAGGGAGGGA
>PVKV010024697.1:0-30899 GCA_004027835.1 Alouatta palliata
GATGGGTTGCCTAAAAGCACACAAAGCAAAGATGGGACAAGGGCATGGTCTGAAGACCAACATTCAGAAATAAGGCTGGTAAGAGACCAACAGAGGTGACTGAGATGGGAGGGTCCAGCGGGTTGGAGGAGAGTTGGGAGAAGGTCGCTTGGAAAGCAAGAAGCAGGGGCTGCCCAGTGAGTTGAGTGGAGCGGAAAAGTCCAGTAGCGCAAGGTTGAAATGTGTCTCCTGACACGCGGGCTGTGGGGAGTTGGGAGGGGATAACATAGGGAGAAATGTCAGATATAGGTGATGGGGAGGAAGGCAGCAAACCACATTGCCATGTATGTACCTATGTAACAGTCTTGCATGTCCTTCACATTTCCCCAAAACCTAAAATGCAACAAAACATATATATTAAAAAAATAGTAACCAGAGTAGAAGGGGTCTAGAGTACATATATATTTTTAAATTTAATGATTTTCATTAATATATGATATTTGTACATATTGATGGGGTACATGTGATGTTTTGATACAAACATACAATGTGTAACAATTAAAAAAAAGATTACAAAATGTAGGAGAGCTAATTTAAGAAAAGGAACATAAAATTTGCTTCAAAAATGAATATTTATTTAGAATGAGAGAAGAAATCACAAAAAATTATAAATTTGTAAAAAGCTAAAAATAACACTAATATTAAAAATTTTTTGGCCGGGCGCGGTGGCTCACGCCTGTAATCCCAGCACTTTGGGAGGCCAGGGCGGGTGGATCACGAGGTCAAGAGATCGAGACCATCCTGGTCAACGTGGTGAAACCCCGTCTCTACTAAAAATACAAAAAAAAAAATTAGCTGGGCTTGGTGGCATGTGCCTGTAGTCCCAGCTACTCGGGAGGCTGAGGCAGGAGAATTGCTTGAACCCAGGAGGCAGAGGTTGCGGTGAGCCGAGATCGCGCCATTGCACTCCAGCCTGGGTAACAAGAGCGAAACTCCGTCTCAAAAAAAAAAAAAAAAAAATTTAAAGCAAAATAATATTTTATTAATTAACTGCCTGAAAAGACTAGAATACATTTTCCTCCATTTTCTTGCTACATATTCTTTTGTGTGTCTTCATATAACTATCTTTTATAAAGAGTTAGGAAAGTTCTTCTGGAATTTATTTTTGTTACTTATTGTTTATAGAAGTTTCTTTAGTGCCACTCTTACTGGTAACGTAGAAAAAAAAAGTTTATGATTGTTGCCAAAACTGGGGAAACCCTTACCAAATTTCTTGCATATATTAGATATAAGATCTGGAAGAATTTTCCATTGAGTAGATTCTGCTTCTGTATATACCAAATCTTGTGTTTGTTTGTTCCTTTGCTTGTTTTTCTCTACTATCCACATATTTCCACTGCCAACCACCACAAGGCACATGCAGACTTAGGTGTAACCTTTGACCTTACACCTCTGTGTAGTACTGAGAACCGTTTCTAAACCATAACGATATATGTAATAGTAACCAAGAACCACACAATTATATCCCATTAAACCAAAACTAAATAAATCTCCAGGTCACCTTCACCTCTGCCTGATTGCCAAAACTCCTAGAACTCCTCTAACACCACCCATCACACCGATTAGTACATGAAGGGAAACTTGGAATGAAAAAGGAATGGTCTTAACAGTTAGAGTTAAAATTTTTTATGAGCAAATTTTATAATAGCTTTGACCATGTAAGCAAATGCCCAAGAAGGTCCCATGTAAGTGAAGAACACTGAAGTTTAAGCCTCATTACCACCACCAAAATATATCTCTGGCAACCTGCCTTATTTTTGCTCCTTGGTAGATTATTTTTCTTCTTTTTCTGTCTACCTTTAATCTTTTTCTTTGTCTTTCGTTTTCACCAATTTTACTCTGAAGTTCCTAAGTATAATTTTTCTTTTGATTTATCCTGCTTAGAGTTTCCAGGACTTCTTAAATGTGTGACTTGAAGTTTTTGTTGTTGTTGTTGTTGTTAGTTAAAGAAAATTCTTAGCCATTGTCTCTTAAAATATTGTTTCTGTTTGATTCTCTCTATCCTCTCCTTTTGGTACTCTAGAATTTTCACTTGATGGAAACTTACCACAGGAATGATTTTCTTAATCCTTTTTATGCTTTCCAATTCTCTGTCAATATTCACAATTTTATCTTTTATTTCTTTGAACAAAGTAAGCATAGTTCTTCCGAAGTATGTATTCTATTAGCCCTATTTCCTGAATCAGCTATGGATCTGTTTTTATTGTCCGTTGTTTCTCTCCTTATTTTGTGTATGTTGTGTGTGTGTGTGTGTGTGTATGTGTGTGTTGGTGTGTTCTCAAACACACCACAGAAAATTCTGTGTCTTCTCTATGCCTGGTCATTATTTTTTAATGAGTCTCTGGCATTATAAATAAAAAATTATAAAATTATTTTAACCCTGGGACAATGTTATCTTCCTTCAAATGGATTCATGTTGCTTTTGATAGTCTTTTTTGCTAGGTTTCCCTAGCAAAACTGCAACCCCTAAATCCAATTTCAGAGATTATAATGAATTGAAGCTGATTTCAGACTTTTCAAGAACCAGTTTGTTTCTGGTTGACCATTCTAGGGATTAGTCCTTCTGCATCCTCACCCAAAGCTGGGAGGGTTTCCGGGGTTCCTCTTCCTTGGAGGGTTCTGAGTTCTAGCCCTCAAAGCTATTTGCAGCTTTAATCTCTTCTCAGCTTCTCAGCCACCTCTTGTGCAATTGAAAGATACCTCTAGAAAACAAATTTTTAAAAGTCCAGGTTCATTTTTCAGTTTTACCTCCTGACCTTATTCTCATAACTCTTCACTGCCTTGTTATCTCTCTGCTGCCTTCTAACAGATGTTTTAAAATATATATTATGTCTATGTCTTCTAGGCATTCTTAACAGGAAGAATTAAGGTCTGAATTATATAGCCTATACTCTAGGAAGTCCAGGTCCCCTCAAAGCCAAACTTGTTTCAGTGTACTATGATGCTTGTAACTATGGTAACACCTTCAAAGCCCTCTATTCAAGTAGATGAAAAACTTCAAACAGATGGATTCGTGGAATTACTAACCAGCCAATGACTACTCAAAAAAAAATCTGGTTATCTATATTAGTGTGGATTGATCACATCATTCAACTTTTTTAGTACAGAAATACAGACAACATCCCTAAGCAATCTTCTGGTGGTAAGATCATCTCTAACACATCGAAAAATAAGCTAAGATTCCCAAAGCCAAGCAAAATTTGGAGTGCACATCCACAGCTAAGCTCATCATCCAAGGCTTTGCCCCACTCCTCTTGTGTGCAATGCTTCTGCTCCCAAGAGATCCCAGACTCTGAGCATCAGCCCAGTGTCAGTCTGTCCCCACTCATCCTAGACGTGCTTACATAAGAGGATCTCAGTCCACGTGCTTTCTCCCTCTCCTTGAGCTCCCTCTCCACCTGTTAGTTGCAGCTCAGGATATATACATTTAATTAATTGAGCTTTACTTCCAACTGGTAAATAGTGAGAGAAGTGTCAGATTTACATGGTGGATAAATAACATGGGATTTCCCAAGAGACTCCGTCCTGGTGAAAGTTGGTAACTGTAATTTTCAGCTGTGAGTAATTGTACATAATATAATCCTAAATGATTTTTCTTCTGTAATTTCATTAGAGTTTAGAAATTTAATTAGATTTTGAATCACTCTGAAATAAAGTAGCAAAACACTGAGAGACGGAGAGCAGTGGTTATTTTGTCCTTTGAGGCCACATCCTTGGTCTCAAATTGGCATGTCTTCATTAGGAGGAAGTTTGCAGAACTTCTTGATATATTACTGTGTTTCAGAATGGACTCTGAATAGGTCTTCGGAGAGCATTAGAAGAGTACACAATTATTATGCACGTTCTTCTTGAGGTTTAAGATCATCTGCCTTGCATATACTTAATAAAAATATGTCTCTAAAGTTGTTTAAGAAACTGTGGAGATAGAAAGATGTTCCTTGAATGCCCCAATGCTGTTCCTGGATTATTAGCAACTACCTGTACATTATGATTCAGTGAGGGGCTGTTTGCTTAACTTTAATGATTATGTAAGGTTTATGGTTATTTTTATTGCTACAACATATGAACTGTCATGGTGGCTGTAATTAGAGGCAAGCTAAAGTGTTACTGTTACTGTTCTCTGGGACCGGAAGGGAACGACTTCCTTCTTATCAACTTTGCCTCTGTGCTAAAGTTGGCAAAAAAAAAAAAAACTGAATGAACTGTTCTTACCTCAAAACAGGTTATAACAGAAAAAAATAAAAAATAAAAAGAACATTAAAACTTCAGACCAACAGCTTGAATTTAATGAAGCTGAAAAAAAAAAAATCTTCTGTCCTCTGAATTGTTTGCATTTGTTTAATTCTCTGAAGGGCTATTGCCCAGATCTTTTCCAAAGACCACCCAAGTGGCACAGGGATGGCAGAAATGCTGTAAGGGAGTCTCGTATGTTTCCAGCACGGTGCTGCTGCCTCTACCAAGGCATCTCCCCGACATTTCAGGCAGAAGGCTAAGAAACTCAGGACTGATTGGGATGTATGGAGAAAAGAGCTCAGAGGCTCAGGCAGCTGGACAGGAGATCCTGGGCTACAGAGAAAAAAGGCAGAAGCAGCAGGAGATGAAATCGGTCAGACAATCCAACTACATGGTCTGTGTGAAGAGGGCTGGAGTGGATAGGAAGCTGAAGACACAGTTATAAACTCAGCAGATCTGAGTGTCCTGTGGCCTGAATATGAGGATCCATGCTGGGCAGCAGGCAAGAGGAGAGGGATTCTGGAAAAAGGAGAAGTATGGTGGGAGGTGCTCCCAGGAACACTGGGATTAGAGAATGGGAACCTGGCCCCAGGGGGAGCCCAGCCACAGGTGTCTATACAACGAGGAAGACAGGGTGCACGGCACATGTCTCCGCCCACCCCACACGTCATGCTGTGCTGTCATTCACCTTCTCCTCTGGACCGAGGGTTCTCCAAGGAGCAGGGAGATATCTGATTCATTTTTGTTTCTGCTGCACACACAGCAGTGCCTGGTATACAGCAGGGACTTAATAACTGTTGAATGAATGAATGAATGAATGAATGAATCAGAAAATAGCAAAGAGAAGCCAAAGCCTATGCTGCAAGGTGGAATCTGAGGGAGGCCCGTGGACAGTCACACTGTAAACTGGAACTCGCCTTGGGAAGGCCAGCTGGTAGTTTTCAACAAAAGTTTTAAAAACAACTGTGCTATTTGATATGTGAACTGTATTTCTGTAGGCCTTTTTTAAGCAAATAATCTCAAATATGGAAAATAACCCTTTGTACAAACGTCCTTACAAATAGTGAAATATCAGAAATAATACAGATGTTCAAAGAGGAGCATTCCAACTCACTTGACAGGATATAGAGCAACTAACAAAGTAATTTTTATGAAGTAGTAACATGGAGAAGCCCATCTGGGGGGAAGACAGTGTACAAAATTTGTTTACACTGCATGCTCACAAAAATATATGGGGAAGAAAAAGACTGTAATGAAACATAATAAAATGACAGTAATAGCTGTATCTGGGCTATATGCCTAGGAGAGAATCAATGTCTCCTCCTCTCAATTTTTCTGTATTTTTCAAACTTTTATTAACACCACAGCAGTGGTCTCACTTCTTCTTTTTTTTTTTTTTTTAATGGAGTCTCACTCTTTTACCAGGCTGGAGTGCAGTGGTGTGACGTCACTCACTGCAACCTCCACCTCCCGGGTTCAAGTGATTCTCCTGCCTCAGCCTCCTAAGTAGCTAGGATAACAGGTACCCGCCACCAAGCCCAGCTAATTTTTGAATTTTTAGTAGAGACAGGGTTTCACCATGTAGTCCAGGATGATCTCGATCTCTTGACCTCGTGATCTGCTTGCCTCTTGACCTCGTGATCTGGCCTCCCAAAGTGCTGGGATTAAGTGGTCCCATTTCTAAAAGAGCCCTCAGCCCAGTCCAGCTCAGTCACCACTCACCTCCTGCCCCTGGCAGGACCTAACATCTGGTGGGTCAGACGGCCCGAGGTGGGGCTTTTCCAGGAGAGCCATCTCTGGGTTCAGCCCTGCAGTGACTTCTACCTATAGAAACCTAAATCCAACCTCAGGGGAAATGTGCACCAGCCCTAAGTTATGGAGCTGCACTGAGATCCATGTATTTGTCCCTTGCTTTAGAAATGTTATTTCATTTTATTTTATACAAATCACTGCAGCTCCCATTTGTGCCAAACTTCTGCCTTAAGTCCCAATCAGAACAATTATCTTCCACGTATCTGCATCCTCTGTCATTTCCAGCAGAATTTAGTCCTATTCCATCCTGCTCTGAGCTTTGCCTGCTTCTGAGCAGTTGGAAAGAGCTTTCTCAAGGGTCAAACATTATCCCGTAGCACGGCCTTTGTGGTACAGGCATGGCTTTATTCTTTGCTCTTCCCATATCACCTGCACTCTAAGCTGTGGGGCCCCTTCTTGGTCATCATCACTGCGAGGAGCCGAGAGACACAAGCAGCTCATGCTGGGAGAGCTGATGCACAGAGCAAGCTCTTGAGTGGATCATGAGCTCTAATTAAAGTTGGGGGTGGGAGGGATGCTAAGGGAGGATGCAGAGCTCAGGATCAAAAATAGACAGGCAGGAGAGAGCGAGCTGTGTTTGCTTAGTAGAGGAGCAGCTGTTGAAAGCAACAGAGGATGCTTAGCTCTCTGTCCTAAGCTAATGGGGCTGAGATTCTAGAGGGTTCCTGGGCTTTGGAGCAGAGAATGATGGCTTTGGGTCCTGGCTGTGTCCCTTACCTGCTGTGCCTAGGAGCAGGGCTCGTGGTGGCCTCTGGCAGGGCTCTTAGTGCATGGTTAGGACCTCCACCCAGAAACCAGCCTGCCTGGGTCTCAGACTCTGTGTGTCACCTTGGGCCTGTCACATAACTTCCCCTGGCCTCAGTTTCTTCATCTGTAGAATCAGAATAATGAGAACAGTAAGATCTGCCTGGCAACAAATGAGCAGGCACCTGTCAAGTGGCAGAGCCCGTGTGTGCCACTGACGGAGCGTTTGCTGTTGGATCCAGGACAGCATTTGGCACATACAGGACCACCTCTCCCTGACCCTCCCAGCCTCCGTTCTTCCTGACTTCCTGGCTGCATCAGAAGCAGACTTTGTCTGTGGTTCTGTCCTTCTGGATCCTCCTGGCCCCAAATCCAGCTGCCCCTGCTCTCAGATTCTCATGTGGAGTGGCTCCAGCTCCATGCTGGCCCTCTCAGAGCTGTCTGGCCTAGTTCTCATCCTTTATACCCCTAAGCCTCTCACCAGGTTAAAAAAAATGGGTTTCATGGACCCCCTGCACCATGGTTGGCTACAGCCTGGGCACTAACAGCCTTCTCTCCAAACACAGACAGTGAAATGCTGGTGACAGAGACCCCGAGTCCCAACAACTCTGCACCCTCACCTGGCCTTACTTCCTCGCCACCCCACTCCTCAGTCCTGCAGTCACGCCACATAAAGCGCTTACAGGCTGCACGGGAGCAGAGCCCCCTCACTGGTCCTTCCTTTGTTCCCTCCATCTCTCCCATCCTTGCCCCCAGTGCTAGCACAGCAGGCATTCAGTGGGCAGGACACATCCCGCTACTCCACTACATCCTGCCCCATGCAGCCACTGAGCCAGGTAAGGTGTGGAATCCAGGATTATGGACCCCCAGAAAGAGCCATGATGAAGCCAGGGCTCTTCCTGCTAGAGCTGCTGGAGTGGAAGTCCACATGAGTAGACATTCTAGGAATACTTGACCCTCAGGCCTCTGCCTCCTTCCCAAAGCTTTCACAGGAACAAACAGGGAATTCCTCATTCTTCAGAGCCTGGGTGAGGAAACCCTTCTCCTTGGGACCTCACAATCACATTGTCTTTGCTGTTCCCCAGAAACATTATTTGTTTATTTAAGACAGAGTCTTGCTCTGTCACCCAGACTGGAGTGCAATGGCACAATCTCAGCTCACTGCAACCTCCATCTCCCAGGTTCTAGCAGTCCCCCTGCCTCAGCCTCCCGAGTAGCTGGGATTACAGGTATCCGCCACCATGCCTGGCTGACTTTTGTATTTTTAGTACAGACGGGGTTTCACCATGTTGGCCAGGCTGATCTCAAACTCCTGACCTCAGGTGATCCACCTGCCTTAGCCTCCCAAAGTGCTGGGATTACAGGTGTGAGCCACCACACCTGGCCAGAAACATCATTTATAACAGTAGCCACTAAAAATGTGTGGATGAGCAAAATGAGCAGATGTTGGGCACAACCCGATTCACCTTTTCTGAACACTTATTTTCCTATTACGGAGATAACTATTAACAGTTCCAAGACGGACTTAATGAAAGCCACTGCCTCAAATACTTTTATTTGATCATATTCTCATATACAAAATTACACAAAAGGAAAAAGAAATTTATCATATAGCTCCGTGTACAAAGGGCTTGCAGCTGGGACCAGATCTCATTGCTTTTGGCCAAAAGCCCATGACAGAATTTAGACTAAAGAGTGTATAAGCTGAGATCCTCAGAGTGGTTCAGGGTTACTTCGGGCCCCACTAGAAAGATCCTTAGCATTTCAAAGGTCATTCACAAAAGGAGTCATCACAGTACCCACCACATTGATTTATCCGAGCTGTCTAAAAATCTCTTTAGCTCCGATGTTTTGAAGAGCCACTGCATTGGAAAAGCGGATCCAGAAGTTACGCGTCTGTCTCTATCAGCAGTTAGGAGCCAGCCTTCCCCGGGATTGATTTCCCTGAGTTCTACTCAGAGTAACAGAGTTCTGGGTGTGGATCTAGGACAAGAGACGGCACAGAAATTTCTCTACTTTCAGGATGGAGGTGACACCTATCCTGGCCTGTCACATTGAGTTGGGTTAGGGAAAAATCTCTTGATAGTTCAAACATTTCCCATCCTTCACTTTCAAAAGCATTTCCCCCACAACTGGTTTCCACAGTGTCTCAACACCATGAGTGCCTTCTCTGTGCTCCATCACCCATGGGCCTGCTGACTCCCCAGGCAATTGATGTTCATGAAAACCCCTCAGGGGAGGATACACATGCTAATCAGGCAGGGAGGGCACTAGAGCATGCCCAGGTCTACTGGCCTAGAGCAGGTGAGGCCTGGGGGTAGGAAAGGACCACCCATGTCACACCAGCAATGGTGGCCTGGCTCTGGTCTCTCTTCTCTTAGCTCCATTCCTTATCAGCTCCATGTCAAGGTGACTTCTGATTCTATTCCGAGGAGGCCAATTTTTTCCTTTCCAAAGTGAATTTGATTTGGAGAAAAGAGTGAAAGTTCACTTATAGACAAGTCTAGAAAAGTAGATGAGCAGTCATGGCTGAAAGCCAATCAGGTTAAAGGAGTCTAGGGCCAGGCATGGTGGCTCACACCTATAACCCCAATGCTATGAGAGACCAAGGTGGGAGGACTGCTTGAGACCAGGGTTTGAGACCAGCATGGGAAACATAGCAAGACCCTGTCTCTACAAAAAATCTTAAAAATTAGCTGGGCATGGTGGCACAGACCTGTAAACCCAGCTACTCCAGAGGTTGAGGTGGGAGGATCCCTCAAGCTCAGGAGTTTAAATTTACCACTACACACCAGCCTGGGTGACAGAGCAAGACCTCATCTCTAAAAATAAAACGTTAAACAGGGAGTCTTTCCTAGATTTCCTTATGACCAGCTTATTCCCCTTGACTTTCATTTCTGTAGATGCCATGCTTGAAAACTAGTCTGTGATGTGTCTGAAAGGACCCATATGAAATAGTTCTCAGGTTTGTCACCCTCTCATCCTGTCTGTCTCTCAGAATGTGCCATGTGGCAAGATACTGCTCTCTCATCCTTCTTGCCTTTCCGTGCAAGGTTCTGATCCCACCTCTGCTTATTTTCTTTCCCGAAACAGTACAAACTTAAAGAAAATCACAAGTTCAATTTGATATGCTCTTACACACAGAGACTGGTTTGCCAGATCTTTGCTCTCTAGTCTCCTTTCACCACAGTTAGCAAATATCTAATTCCCAGAGATGCAAATCAACAATTTGAGAACTGAAACCAATCTTTGCTTCAGCTCTTCAATTGATCAAATATTTGCCGAAGTCATGGAAAGAAGGCACTGAAATTAAATCAGACATCCCCAGCTGGAATTCTGGCCTTGTCAACATCTCATGGAGAGTCAGACAGAAGGAAAGGTCCCAGGATGGAATGGAGGGAGTGCAGAAAAGGATGCTGACTTCCCACTGAGTGACAGGCACTGAGCTGGGCACCTTCATGTGCTCTGCTGCGCGGCGCACGCTGTAAGTGTCTCGCTCCGTGTCAGCGTGGCACCTCCAGTTTGAACCACAGCAAGTGGACGGATCCAAGCACACATTCTAACATATCCCAAGGTAACAAGCCTTCGGTCTCTTTGCTTCTCTCCTGAGCTTTTCCTGAAAGCATAGCATCTCACTCAGCTCATGTGCTGCCTGGAAATACGGGAAGTTGTGGTTTCCTGGAGCCAGTAGACACACCCCAAACATGTGAGTTTTAAACAGACAATACTGGTTGACTCTTCTGAGAGGCTGCTGCAGAGTTGAGCCTTTGCTATCTATAGAAGCTGTCTTGCTAATACATATCTCACAGGCTTTTTCCTGCCTCTCTCTCCCTGCTCCCTCACTCTTGCCTCCTGGCATCATCTCCAAGGTGGATTATTTGCACCCAAGTCTTATCTCAGGCTCTACTTGTGGTGAAGCACAAACAAAAGCAACTCCAACAAAAACAGGAAGAGCTCTGCAATCTATATTCTTAGCTGTCTTCTCAGAAAGGTGAATGCTTGAGAATCGCTTGAACCCAGGAAGCGGAGGTTGCAGTGAGCCAAGATTAAGCTACTACACTCCATCCTGGGCAATAGAGTGAGACACCATCTCAAAAAAAAACCAAAAACAAAAAAAGGTGAATGCTGTCTAGTAAAAGCCCGTTTTGTCTGCTGAGCCCCCAAATGGTTTGGATGTGAATTCTGGGGAGAAGAACTCGAAGTCCCTGTGTTATCTGGTGCAGATGGGAGGAGGGAGGAGAAGAAAGAGAGAAGTGATGAGCCAATGGGACATCAGTGGAGACAGGCCAAGAATGAGCTTTGTGGAAGGCACATGGAGGGAACTGCTGAAAAAGAGGAATCAAATAAGCAATTTAAGTTGTTTGTACTGTGGTGTTCCATCTGATCTCCCAGACTCCCTCTCAACCATGTTTGCATGTGTTTTGCCGCTTTCAGAGTAGGGACTAAGTTTGATGCCTGCATCAGTGCAATGCACAGAGACACCCCCTTGTCCCTCATCCAGCCAAAAGAAGTTAGGACCTCAGAGCAGAAGTGGTCAAGAAAATGCAAGCTCCTGGGAAATCAGAATCTGGAATCATGCAAGGTTTTCATGGCAGGGGGTTGGGGTGAGCCATCTGTACAGAACTCCTGGGGCAATGAGCTCCTCTTTCCTGCACAGTCCAGCTGAAGTCCTTCTAGTAATGCCAGGAAGCACCAGCTGAAGATATGAGATATGGTGTTGGAAGGGCTGTGAAGTTGGTCCAGGTTAACACAGCAGGAACTAAAATCCAAATCTGAGCACGTCTGCCTCCAAAACCTGAGTTTTTCACAAGACCATGATGTTCCAAAGCAGAAACATAATTAACAAAGTCAGTGAAGGGGTTAACCTATCAATAACACCTGTCTCCTGGGTATTTCAAGAAGGGCAATTGCCCCGGAATGGAGCATTATTACCATGTTGTATTTCCAAGCATGCTGGTAACAATTTGGCCACTTGGAGTGGCTCTTCAGGTTCCCTTAAATAGCTCCGAATGTCTCCTCTATTAATTGCTAGAGGGGAAAATGAGAGCTGTAGTGTCTGGTGAATGGAAACGAAGCCAAATGGTTGCTGAGACTATTAGTGCTGAGACAGTGAGGAGCACACACCTCTGCTCCCATGATCTTGTTTGGACTAAACAGAATCCCCTTTCTTTTGAATTGTGTCACCAACCTGCCCAAAAAGCTGGCTCAGAGGCTGGGTCTCTCCTCTCGTGCTGCACACAGAGGCCAGAGCTGGGGGTCACTCGGCTGGCACCCAGACCCACAGAGACCCCGGCCACTCCAGTCAGAACCATTTTCCCTTTAGGCCTCCTGCACGCTGCCTGATCTGTCATTATCCACGTTCACCTGCCTCACTCACAGCATGTGCTCTGCAGGCAGGGACAAGGCTCCTCACTTCATCAGCACAACAGATAACAGGTATAGAGAGCTGCTCTTCCAGACACTGTTCTAATGACTTTTAAATATTAACTCATTTACTCCTCAAAGGAAAAAAAAATAAAGAAAAAAAACTCAAGAAGTAGTGCCAAACATGAGCCAGCTAGCACTGTTAGCACTACCCATTTTAGAGATGAGAAACAGAGGGATTGCTGCATGACCCTCCTTAGGTCACACAGCTCATAGGGGAGAGGATGGCAGAGCTGGAATGTAAACCCAGGTGGTCTGATTTGGAAGCTGGATCTTAACCACTATTGTAGAATATCTCTAAGAAGGGTATATCCATAGTGATGGATGGCGCCGAGTCAGATACCTTCCCCAGCAGTCTGAGCATGATGATGATCTGAAAGAATATTTCTCAACCCCAATCACCTACTCCATTCAGGTTACTGTGACACCGTGCCATAGGCTGGATGGCTTAGAAGCAGACATTGATTCCTCATAGTTCTGGAGGCTGGAAGACTCAGATCAAGGCACCAGCAGGTTCTGTGTCTGATGAGGTTTCGCTCTCTGATTCATAGACGGCACCTTCTAGCTGTGTCCTCACATGGTAGTAATAGAAGGGGGAAGAGATCCCCTGAGGCTTCCTCTATAAGGGCACTCATCCCATTCAGGAGGCTCCACCTTCATGACCTAGTCACCTCCCGAAGATCCCACCTCCTAGTACCGTTACCTTGGGGGTAAGATTTCAACATATGAATTTGGAGAGACACACACATTCAGACCATAGGACCAAACCATTCCAGATCTGATGAGCCTGTTTACAGTCTGTACTGGAACTCCAGAAGCAAGGGGGAAAGGAGTGGGGGGAACATGAGATCTAAGATCATTAGAGGGCCTGTTAGGACTGGTCAGCACTCATCCAAAAGATCCAGAGGCCTCAGGTGCGATCAGCCATCCTTCACCCTGACTCTAGCTCAATTTTCCAATCTCTAACGTAGGAAAGAAGGATGACATAAAAGAAGGTTAACTGGAACAGAATAAATACTAAGAAAACCACAGCTATGCACATCAATCTATGGTAAATCAAAGACAAATAGAAAATATTTAAAGAAGCTAGAGAAGGGAAAATGTTAGATTACCTTAAGGGTCCAACAGTAAGATCAAACATAGACTTCTCCATAAAAATAATGGAAGCCAGGAGGTAATGGAATCACATCTTCAAAGTCCTGAAGGGAAATCAACTACAGACTAAAATTCCACATCCAGCAAAATAAAGGTATTTTCAGGCAAACAAAGAGAATTTATCGCCAGCAGACTGACAACTAAGGGAAATACCAGAAGGTTTTCTTTTGACAGAGGAAAATGATTCCAGATAGGAGAAGAGAGACACACAAAACAAGAATAATGAGCATCAGAAAGAGGAAATATGTGAGTAAACATAAATAACTCTTGACTGTGTAAAGCAATGATAATGATGCCTTGTGGGATTTAAATAGGTGTAGAATTGAAATGCATGAAAGCAAAAGCACATAAGGCAGATGGGTAAATGGAATTGAAGAATAACATCTTTACATTATACGGGAAGTGGCAAAAATATCAGTCTACATTACATGTTAATAAGTCAGTGATGCCTTTTGCAATCTCCAGGATAACTATTAAAATTAGTAAAAATAATACATAAGAAACTTGGTAATAAAGGGGAAAGAATGGAAGAATTAAAAATAATAATAATCCCAAGAAAGCAAGAAAGGAGAGAAAAAAATAACATGGAACAGGCAGAAATAGAAAAGAGTGACACAGGGGTGATTATAAATGTAAATATCTCTGCACATGCAGCAAGTTTAAACATAATATATATTTCAACAAAAGACGTAGATCATTAGACTGAGGGAAAAAACTGCTTACAAAGGACACACTTTAGATGATTCAGAACAGTTTAAAATAAAATGATGAAAAAGACATAGAGGAACTCCAAATGCATATTAAGTGAAAGAAGCCAGTCTGAAAAAGCTACATACTGTATTATTCCAACTATATGACATCCGGAAAAGGAAAACTATGGACACTGTAAAAAGACCAGTGATTTTCAGGGACTGGGGAGAAGGAGGGATAAATAGGCAGAGCACAGAGAATTTCAAGAATTTTTAGGGCAGTGAAACTGTCCTTAGTGATACTATGTTGGTGCATATATGTCATTGTATGTTTATCGAAGCCCACCGAAGGTAAAACACCAAGAGTGAACCCTAATATAAACTGTGGATGCAGGCTAATAATGGTGTATCATTGTAGTCCGTCAATTGTAACAAATGTGTAATTTGTTTTTGACAATTATAACAAATGCACCATTTGTTGTTGATAATTGTAATAAATGCACCATGGTGATGATATTGGGAATGCATGAGTTGAGGAAAGGGTGTGTGTGAAATCTCTGTATCTTCCTCTCAATTTTACTTTGAACCTGGAATTGCTCTAAAAATAAATAAATAAAGCTTATTTTTTTAATGGGAAATGATCTGTCAGGCAAACATGAAGTAAAAATAAAAGTTGAAGTGATATTAATATCCGACTTTGAGTCAAGAAGCATTATTAGAAACAAAGAGGGACTTTTTATAAGAAGAAAACTTTCACCAGAAAGATAAAATAATACTAAAATTTTGCATTTAACAACATAGCCTCAAAAAATGTACAAGACTAATTGACAAATCTAAAATAAAAGTAGGCAAATCCACCCTGGCTGGAGTGCAGGTGTGCCATCACGGCCCACTGCAGCCTCCCTGGGCTCAGGTGACCTCTCCTGTCTCAGCGCCCCCTGGGCTAAGACTACAGGACACTGAGAGAGACAGACAGAGACAGAGACAGGGGAGATATTGAGATCTTACCATTGTTCACTCCCACTTGTTTATTTTTATTATCATTTGTTATTTATTATGTTTACTGTTGGTTGATTAGCTTATTTATTTTGAGACAGGGTCAACCTTTTGGGCTCAAGCCATCCTCCAGTCCCCCACACCCACTCCAGAAGCTGCGACTACAGGCAAGTGCTACCATAATGGTTAACATTTGTATTTTTTAATGTTTTATGTGTTGTGTGTGTGTGTCTATGTCTGTGTAGCAGTGATGAGGTTCTGGGTTCTGCCATGTTGCCCAGGCTGGTCTTGAACTTCCTCTGTTGTTTTTCTAGCCCTACTTTCATTTTTTTTCTACAGTACTTACTTAGAGGGAGTTGCTGTTGTTTTACTTCTTTGTTCTCTCTCTCTCGCTCTCTCGCGCTCTCTCTCTCTCTCTTATTTTCCTGCTCTCCTTTCTGCACACTTGAAGAAGTTTGAAACATCTCCCTCAGTAACTGGCAAAACAAGCAGATCATAAAACTCAGTGAGAAAAGAGAAGATTGAACAACATAGTTTTAAAGAAAATAACCCAATTGGCTACTATGGAATATGTCACCCAGTATTTCAGGACTGTTACCAACCTAGGCTTGACGGGAGGAGAGAAGGGAGTGTTTATAAGAAGGACGTTTGCCTTGAGAAAGGCACCAAGCTCAGGGAAACTGCTAGGAGGGATCTGGGAGTTGACACTCCGACCTCACTCTCTTCCCTCCCAGGGCTCCCCATTGGCCGAGTCCAAATGAAAACCACTGATACATTCCCTACACTTCAGCCTCCCTGGGCAGAAAGTAGTGGAGAAGGGTGAGCAAGACAACTGGGGTCGGGGCAAAGGAAAGATACCCAGCACCGGTGTGCAAAAAGGAAACCTTCTTTTCTACAACTCAATGTAATTTTTGATTCCCTACCTATCCTGTCTTGTATACACACTTAATTGATTCATTTTCCTATAAACTCAGTTTTTGTATGACTTCTCATCACTCAAGAATTAAAACTCATTCATATCAGGATTTTTCCCTTTTCATGGTTTCTCATTGCTCCAGGAATTGATGCTAAACTCTGAAGTTTATAAGGCAACAGAGAGAAAAAGAGGAAGATGCCCTCTTCTTAGTTTCCATCTCTTTCAGGTCTCCAGTGGCCTCATGCTTTAAATGGGACTCATCCCACTTGGTCCATGGCAAAGACAATGTATGGTGGGTGCTCCCTTCAGTGATGGCTTCTCTCATCTGTAGGCCCAGGTAGCCCCCTGGGGATATCAGACTACTGACTTATAGCCATATCTCCAGCCAGGTCCTAGTAGAAATTGTCCCAGCTGCAAGACTCTATGTACATTCCCTCATCTCAGCCACTAGACCCTGTTTAAACCCACTGTAATGTGTCTATGTCTCTACTAACTCCTTGGTCCCAGCAGGCACACCTTAAAAAATTGGGATGTCCTACAAAGCCTTGGGAAACTATGGGGTGTATTGGGAAAGCGGACTATCCTTAACCCTGTAATAGCTAGGTATGCCCTTCACCCCTCCTCTCTGTGGTCCCAGGACACCACAGTAGCTGTCACTAGCTTGCTGCTGGGCTACAATGCAGGAAGTGTTATACAAGTCCTCCCTACTCTCCATCCTGAACTTTATCAGGGAATGCAGACAGTGGAGCGTCCCCAACATGCCCTGACTGATTCCACTCCAAACTACTCCTCACCTCAGTTTGGAGGGTCTTTGTAGACCCATGTGGAGAGAATGGGGAGAGCCAGAGACCGGACTGCATCTTCTTTCAAGGATCTCCCAGCATGCACTCATACAGTAGCACTTGGATCCAGAATCCGGCCTCTGTGTTCTCTGGACCAGTGCGATAAGCCCCACTGCAGTTCAGGGCAACCCCCTACCATGGACACAGCACGGAAGAAAAGGACACTGGTAAGTATTTCATAAGTCCCCTTCACAGTGCCCTGGTTCATGTGAACAGTCGGTCCCACCTCTTGCACCCTCAATCTCACCTTCTGAAGGTTTTAATTTCTTCTGCCACCCTTTTCTCTCTTACCTCGTCAGCCTCTCCCCTCTGCTGGATCACTCAGCAGCACACGTATTCTAGGGGCTCATCTGATAGCCAACCAGAATCTCCTTGGCTTTCCCTTCTCTCTGCTACTGTCCCATCTCTCCACTCCTTATCAGCAAAACCTCTCGCAAAGGCCACCTACGCTGGCTCTCCACTGTCTCACCTGCTCTGCTCTCTTCAACTCACTCCAAGTGGGCACGCATCCCTGTTGTTTTATTGAAATCCCTCTTGTGAATGTCACCATAAACCTGCCTAGAGTCAAATCTTTTTATTGCATCCTGAATGGCACAGTGCCTATAGCTCTTTCTTGGCCACAGCCTCTCCTGGTTTCTGTAAACGCCACCCTCTCCTTGTTTTTCTCCTCTCCCCACCAGCTCTCCTCTCAGCCTCATGGGTGGTTTCCCTTGTTACACCCAAAGTATGAACATTAGCACCAAAGCATATTTCTGGTATTTCTTCTCCAAGTCTCATCTATGCTTTCTGCCAAATTCTGCTGGTTCTCATATTTACTCACAAGCTAAGTCCCACTGCCAGCCTGCAAGGCTCCTTACCCAACTGCCTTTCTGATCTCTCCACTTGCACCTCCAGCTGGCATCTGAAACATATCAGGATGAAAATAGAATTTCTGGCTGACCCCTTCCCTGCAGTCTGTCTCTTGGCCTTATTATCCACCCAGCTAGCTTCTCCCACCCCTAACCTGGAGGTGCAAACGTTGATCCCCTCTTCTTAATGCACCATGCCTGAGCATCACAACAGACCCCACAGCTGGCATTGTTCTATGGTGACCTCCCTGCTCCAAGTCATCGCCCCCTCTCCCTGGAGCTATTTCAATACCTTCAACTGCTCTCCTGGCTCCTCTCCTTCCCCTCTATGATCTCTTCTCCACCCAGCAACCACAGTGATGCATAAACATATCAGAAACATGAAGCAGCTCATATTCCTCCCCTGGATAAACCTCACGTAGTCTTAGTATAAAATTATAACTCTATGCCAGTTCTTTTTTACATACCCTTTTTTCAATGATGACAAAACCTTGAACTTTTATTTCATATCTCAAAAACAAAAAATAAGCAAACAAATAAATAAATAATATGAACACACTCATATTGAGTTTGAATTATAAAAGCTTCATTGATGGACTTGAATGAGGATCTCCCAATACATGTGACCAATGTAGTTAATTTATCATTTCAATTTTAGCCAGCCAAATCTTATCTAATATCAACATGAGCATCAAGTTTCACAACATTAAAGACAAAACGGATGTTTTAAACTGACACAGTTGAAAGACTCTATGTGTATTCTCTCATCTCAAAATTTCTCCTAAGTATCAGAATGCCTGTAGTGGGAAAGTTATTTATGGGGCGACCATTAAATGGAAAGTTGAGGATGGGAGGGAAGATGACTTGACTAACGGCAGGTGACTACCACATAGCAGAGTTGAGATGCAGTCTTAGATCTGCAGGATTCTAAAGCTCCATGGATCTCTGAAGCTGGTTATGGTCACCACTGCAGCTACTGAGCTCTGTACTGTGCAGCAGGCACAGTGCCAGGGGCTTTGCACTCATGCCATTTAGTCCTCATGACAGCTCCATGTGGTATGAACTATCATTATCACAATTTGCACACAGGAGAATTGAGGGTAAGGACTGTACTAATTGCCCAAGTCAAACAGCAATAAATAGTGGGGCCAGGATTTGAACATACATGTAAGTGATGCTACCACCCACATTCAAAAGCATGCCCCTATCCTGCTACCCCTGGGACCTCTGGGACCTCAAAAGAAACAAGCTTTATTCCCTGGGAGTCTAGTACAGTGTTGGGCCAGCAGAAAGACTGGCACTTGGGACAGACTCTGGCCAGGACTGGGGGGGGCTTCAGCCAGCCTGAGGAACCCCACAAGAATAGCTCAGAGAGGACCCAGCTAAGGAGCCAGGACTGGAACCTTGATAGTTCAGCATTTTCCTTCCCATATTCTCACCTAGCTTTGAGGCCCTGGGAGTCTTCTGAAACATCTTTCTGTCTGGGGAGAAGTTTGGGGTCACTAGTCCTCAGCGCCCTGCTCCTGAGATAGTCATCTGTTCTCACTTATGCTAGCCCTCCAGAGTGGGGCTGCCATGGGACTTCTGCCACCTGATGCAGGTGACTTCCTTCTGTCATGATACAAAACCTCTTTAAGGTCCCACAGCTCTGTGCCTCTCCTGCAGCATAGGAATGTCTGTCTGCTCTCTCACTCAACAACATGACCCAGGAAGCTGATTGTGAGCCTCAGAACAGCCAGTGAGGGTAGCGCTTGAAACTCAGATCATCACCACCGTCATGGGCAGCCAGATACTTAGGTACATGGGCTAAGGCAGAGCCCCAGAGGAACCCAGACCTTGGGGGCTGGAGTAGATGCAAGAACAATTCAGAGAGCCCTAGCAGGACACCATGCCTGTGTTTGCAGGTTCCCATCATTCTTTCTAGCCCTGGTACCTGCTCCCATGCCCCAGGTTCTGTTTGTGGGAAGAGTGTCCTTCAGTCATAGCATTAATGCAATGACTCCCTAGTATGCTGTGTGCCTCCAGAAAGTCACTGCATTCTCCTGCTTCCTTGTTTGTAAAATGGGATGGGTGGCCAACATACATACCTCTCCAGACCTTCTGGCCACATTTGACATGAAATGTTCTCCTGAAGCCCTGTCACCTCCTCCTTAGAGAGATGTGATGAACACCAGAATCATGGACTAACAGGGGTTTGCTGGGGTTGCTGCCTTACTAAGTGGCTCTGGGCAGGCTGATGTCTATCTCAGTGCCCTGGTGTGACAAGGTGATTTCTAATGGAAGGCCCTTCCAGTCTTAAGATTAGGTGACTGTGTTACTCCATTCTTGCATTACTATAAAGAAATACCTTGATAGAATATATTGTTTGCTGGGAAGAAAAATAAAGAAAGAAAGAAATACCTGAGACTGTGCAATTTACAAAGAAAAGAGGTTTAATTGGCTCATGGTTCTACAGGTTATGCAGGAAGCATGGCACCAGCATCTGCTCGGCTTCTAGTGGAGCCCCAGGACACTTTTACTCATGGTGGAAGCTGAAATGGAAGTAGGCATGTCACATGATGAGAGAGAGAGCAAGGACTGGGGAGGTACAATGCTTTTTTTTTTTTTTAATTGCATTTTAGGTTTTGGGGTACATACAAAGAACATGCAAAAGCAATGCTCTTTTAAACAACCAGATCTCACATGAACTCAGAGTGAGAACTCATTCATTACCAACAGCATGGCGCTAAGCCATTCATGAGGAATACGCCCCCATAATTCAACACCTCCCGCCAGGCCCCACCTCTAACATTGAGGATTACGTTTCAATATGAGATAGAAAGGAAATGAACACGCAAATTATAACATTTCACCTCCAGCCCCCCAAATTTCATGTCCTTCTTATATTGCAAAATACAATCATTCCTTCCTAATTGTCCTTAAAAGTCTTAACTTATCAAAATCCAGTCAAAAGTCTTATCTGAGACTCATCTCCTTCCACCTATGAGCCTGTAAAATCAAAACAATTTATTTACTTTCAAGATACAATAGTGGTACAGGCATTGAGTAAACATTCCCATATCAAAAGGGAGAAACTGGCCTAAAGGAAGGGGCAAGAGGCCCTGTGAAAGTTCAAAACCCAGCAGGGCAAAAATAGAACCTTAAAGTCCCAAAATAATCCTTGACACCATGACCCATATCCTGGACACACTGGTGCAAGGGATGGCCTCCCAAGGCCTTGGGAAGCCCTGCCCCTAGAGCTTCCCTGGGCACAGTCCATGTGACTGCTCTCATGGGTTGCAGTTTAGTGCCTGCAGCTTTTCCAGGCTTAAGATACGAAATGCTGGTGGCTCTAACATTCTCAGCTCTGGAGAGCAGCAGCCCCCTTCCCATAGCTCCACTAGGCAGTGCCCCAGTGGGGACTTGTTCAAGCTCCAACCCCACATTTTTCCTTGGCATTGCCCTAGTAGAGCATCTTTGTGGGGGCTCTGCCCCTATGGCAGGCTTCTGCCTAGGCACCCAGACTTTCCCTTAAGTACCCTGAAATCTAGGAAGAAGCTGCCAAGCCTCCTTCATTCTTGCTTTCTGCACATCTGCAGGCTTAACACCACATGAAAGCTGTCCCAGTTTGCGGTTTGTGCCCTCTGGAACAGCAGTTGAACTGTACCTGGACCCCTTTGAACTGAGACTGCAGCCAAGGTGCCTGGGATGTGGAGAACACTGTCCCAAGACTGCTCATGGCATTGGGGCCCTGGACCTGGCCCTTGAAACCATTCTTTCCTCCTAGGCTTCAGGGCCTGGGATTGGAGGTTATCTCTAAGATCTTTGAATGCCTTCAAAGCCTTTTCCCATTGTCTCGGATATTAGCACTTGGCTCCCTCTCAGTCATCAGCATCTCTCTAGTAAGTGGTTACTTCAAAGGTTCCTTGAATTCCTTCTCTACCACAGGGCCAAGTTTTTCAAACTGCAGATTTTCCAAACTTTTCTACTCTGCTTCCCTTTTAAATATAAGTTCCAACTTTAAGCCATTCCTTTGCTCCTATATCTGATGATATGCTATTAGAAGCAGCCAGGTCACATCTTGAATGCTTTGGTGCTTAGAAATTTCTTCCACCAGATACCCTAAGTCATCACTCTTTTGTTTTTTTGAGACGGAGTCTCACTCTGTCACTAGGCTGGAGTGCAGTGCCATGATCTCGGCTCACTGCAACCTCTGCCTCCCAGGTTCAAGCAATTTTCCTGCCTCAGCCTCCTGAGTAGCTGGGACTACAGGCACATGCCACCACACCCAGCTAATTTTTGTATTTCTAGTAGAGGTGGGGTTTCACCATCTTGGCCAGGATGGTCTCAATCTCTTGACCTCGTGATCCACCCACCTTGGCGCCCCAAAGTGCTGGGATTACAGGTGTAAAAGTCATCATTCTTAAGTTCAAACTCCCACAGATCCCTAGACAAGAATACAGTGTAGCCAAGCTCTTTGCTAAGGCATAACAGGGGTGACTTTTACTCCAGTTCCCTACAACTTTCTCATTTTCATCTGAGACCTCCTCAGCCTGAACTTCACTCTCCATGTAACTATTAGTATTTTGGTCACAACCATGTAGCCAGTTTCTAAGAAATTCCAAACTTTCCCTCATCTTCCAGACTTCTTCTGAGCCTTCCAAATTCTTACAACCTCTGCTCCTTAACCAGTTTCAGAGCCACTTCCACATTCTCAGATATCATTATAGCAATGCCCCATTCCTTGGTACCATTTTTCTGTGTTAGTTCATTCTTGCATTGCTATAAAGAAATACCTGAGGCTGGATAATTTATAAACAAAAGAAATGTAATTGGCTCATGGTTCTATAGGCTGTACAAGAAGCATGGTGCAGGCATCTGTGGCCAAGAAAATATTACTGTAAAAACATGATACAGGTGTTCCTCCACTTATGACGCAGTTGCATCTCAATAAAACCACCTAAGCTGAAAAATATTTTAAGTCAAAAATGAGTTTAGGCTGGTGTGGTAGTGCATGTCTGTAATCCCAGCACTTTGAGAGGCCAAGGCAAGTGGATCACTTGAGGCCAGGAGTTCAAGACCAGCCTGGCCAACATGATGAAACTTCGTCTCTACTAAAAGTACAAAAATTAGCCAGGCATGGTGGCACACACTTGTAATCCCAGCTACTTGGGAGGCTGAGGCACAAGAATCTCTTGAACCTGGTAGATTAAGGCTGCAGTGAGTCATGATCACACCACTGCACTCCAGCCTGGGCAACACAGTGAGACTGTCTCAAAAAAAATGTATTTAATCTACCTAATCCTAAACATCATGGTCTAGCCTAGCCTAGTTGAATATGCTCAGAACACTTACATTAGCCCATGGTTGGGCAAAATCATCTAACACAAAAAAAAACTTATTTTATAATAAAGTGTTGAATATCTCATGTAAAAATATCATACTACATATCACCAGCCCAGGAAAAGATAAAAATTCAAAATTTAAGGTACTGTTTCTACTGAATACATATGGCTTTTGCACCAACATAAAGTAAAAAAAAAAATCTTACATCAAACCATCTTAAGTCAGGGACCATCTGTATTTGCTAGGGTTTCTCTAGCCAAAAATCTTTGAGCACCATATCTAAAAGTAGTGGCCTACTGACTTGGCAGCTTCCCATTCTGGGAGTTATGATCTCATAGGACCATGAGATTGTCAGCAGGAAGAGAGCCTCACTGATTGCTGAAATGCTCCCTAGGTGGGCTTCTATACAAACACCAGGGAAAAATTCCAGGCAGCCCCGCTATGTTTGCCGCTTCCTGATAACACCAGAGGGCTCCTAAAATAGTTCTCAAGTAGATGTTGTGACTGTCAGATATTTAAAGCAAAGGGTAACAAGCAGAATGTGCTGGACCTGGGAGCTTGGTGTTGAGAGGGTGGGCAAGGGGCAGTCGGCACAGGCTGCCCTGGAGCCAGTAGGAGTCAGCTCAGAGGAGCCTCCAGGAAATGAGCAGGGCAGCTTTCAACCAGGGCTGTTTCCATGCAGCCAAGACTGCAGGCCGGGCCACATGGACTCATGTCACTCAGTGACTCACACACAGTGGCCAAGGCACAGTTTGGGCTGTCCTTAGGTGACAGAGTCAGTGTCATGTTAGTCCATGTTCCAAGCCCTCCCAAAGAGAGCCCACTCTGTCTCCCACACTACTGCTCCCAGGTCCACCAGGTCCTCCCTCTCCTAAAGTGGGGAAAGCCTGGGAACTCTTCCTCTTTGTCAGCCCTGCATCCTCTGCTGTCCTCCTGACCAAGACACTCTCTTCCTGCTGACTGTGATGTGTTTGTGGAAATCCACTGGTTTCTGCTGTATCATGACATTCTATTCCTACCAAGCCAACATGACATGCAAAACATTTCCAAACATGCATAACCATACACAGACCTTCTCACAAGATTTATCTTTTGGACGTATTACTTAAACTAATTAGGCCTCCCTTTTTCTCCTTTTCAGTGCTGGCCATTGCCCGCCTGGTGGTTTTCTGCTTTGCCCCTGCAAGATGCAAAAGAAAGTTGGTGGGGCTTGAACTCGAAGCCTCCAGCTCCAGTGTGACCAGCTTCAATGGATCAGTAACATTAACAACAGAGTCCTGCAGCACTCTGTGGGTCAGGGAGATGCAAGAGCCCCACTTTACAAGGGAAGACAACAGGGGCTCAGCAACTGGCCCAGGTTGGCTGTGAGTCCAGGCCTTTCTATCAGTCCCAGTCCTTTTCCACTGCATGAGATTGCCCCACTCTTACTCTTAGAAGAGATCTTGCGGAGTATTTAGAGTGAAGTGCTTAACATTGAAGTATTTACTTTCAAAAAATATGTAGAAAATATGTAGAGAGAGGGTGGATCCCAAGATGGCCAAATAAGAGGCAGCTCCGGAAAGCAGCTCCCAGTGAGAGAGACACAGAAGCCGAGTGGTCTCCACAGTTTCAAAGGAGGTACTAGGTTCATTTTGTGGGTCTGGTTGGACAGTGGGTATAAACCAAATAGGGCAAGCTGCGGCAAGGTGGGGCATTGCCCCACCCAGGAGGAGCATGCAACTGACCAAGGACAGGAGGATCTCCCCCTCTGGGACTTCAGTTCTGATACAGTGCTCCACCCAAGCCCTCTACAACCCACAGAACAGGAGATCTTTGCCAGGCTGAAAAGCCTTAGCAAGCTGCCAGAGCAGGGCAGAACAGCAACTTCAGCTGGCGCAAGGGCTGTCAGCATAGATCTAAGCAGAAGCACTGGCTGATGCTGAGAAAGCCAAAAAGCTGCTGGGACAGAGCTACCTGCCCCCCAGTAAGAAGGGGAATGGAAAGCAGGGAAACAGCCCAAACTGCAGGATGGGTCCCCCCACTGCACAAAGCCCCGCAGGCCAAAAAACTCTCACTTCAGAGCTAAGCACCCAGAACACTAGTTAGAGAGTGATCAGGAACAATCCAGCTTGGTGGGTGGAAGGGAAGCCACCATTGCAGAAGCCAGCTTAATTTTCCTGATTAAATAAAAGATGCAGAAACTCCACTGAATCTGTGGCAGCCCAGCAGTGCCTCTGCAGGCATACAAAGGAAAGGCCGCCTCCCCAAGCAGCTACCTGAGATCAAAACTATATAAATCCAAGAGATGGGGAGAAACAAGCACAAGAAGAATGAAACCATCAAAAACCAGAACGTCTCTCTCCCATCATGAGATCATGACTCCTCATCAGCAAGGGAACAAAGCAGGACAGAGAATGAATTTGATGAACTGACAGAAGCAGGCTTCAGAAGGTGGGTAATAACAAACTTCTCTGAGTTAAAGGAACATTCTATCCCAATGCAAAGAAAGCAAAACCCTTTAAAAAAGGTTAGACAAAACGCTAACTAGAATAACCAGCTTAGAGAAGAACATAAACAACTTGATGGAGCTGAAAAACACGGCACAAGATCTTCGTGAAGCATACACAAGTTTCAATAGCCAAATAGATCAAGCAGAAGAAATGATATCAGAGACTGAAGATCAACCCAATGAAGTAAAACGAGAAGGCAAGAAAAGAGAACAAAGATTGAAAAGAAATGAACAAAGCCTTCAAGAAATATGGGATTACATGAAAAGACCTAATCTACACCTGATTGGTGTATCAGAAGATGATGGGGAGAATGAATCCAAGCTGGAAAACAGTCTTCAGGATGTTATCCAGGAGAACTTCCCCAACCTAGCAAGGCAGGCTAACATTCAAATACAGGAAACACAGAGAACACCACACCGATACTCCTCTAGAAGAGCAATCCCAATGTAAATAATCATCAGGTTCACCAGGGTTGAAATGAAGGAAAAAATACTACAGGCAGCTAGAGAGAAAGGTCAGGTCACCCACAAAGGGAAGCACATCAGACTCACAGCAGATGTCTCGGCAGAAACCCTTTAAGCCAGAAGAGAGTAGGGGCCAATATTCAACATCCTTAAAGAAAAGAACTTTCAACCCAGAATTTCACATCCAGCCAAACTAAGCTTCATAAGTGAAGGAGAAATGAAATCCTTTATGAACAAGCAATTGCTGAGAGATTTTGTCACTACCAGACTTGCCCTGCAAGAGCTCCTGAAGGAAGCAGTAAACAAAGAAAGGAAAAACCAGGACCAGCCACTGCAAAAAAGAACCAAATGGTAAAGACCAATGATGCAATGAAGAAATTACACCAACCAAAGGGGAAAACAACCAACCAGTAACAAAATGGCAGGATCAAATTCACACATAACAATATTAACATTAAATGTAAATGGACTAAATGCCCCAATCAAAAGACACAGACTGGCAAATTGGATGAAAAGCCAAGAACCATCGGTGTGCTGTATTCAGGAGATCCATCTCACGTGCAAAGACACACATAGACTCAAAATAAAGGGGATGGAAGAAGATTTACCAAGCAAATGGAGAGCAAAAAAAGCAGGGGTGGCAATTCTAGTCTCTGATAAAACAGACTTTAAACCAACAAAAATCAAAAGGGACAAAGAAGGGCATTGCATAATGGTAAAAGGATCAATACAAGAAGAGCTAACGATCCTAAATATATATGCATCCAATACAGGAGCATCTAGATACATAAAGCAAGTCCTTAACAACCTACAAAGAGACCTAGACTGCCACACAGTAATAGTGGGAGACTTTAACACTGCACTGTCAACATTAGGCAGATCAACGAGACAGAAAATCAACAGGGATATCCAGGACTTGAATGCAGATCTGGACCAAGCGAACTTAATAGACATATACAGAACTCTTAATCCCAAATCCACAGAATATACATTCTTCTCAGCACCACATTGCACTTACTCCAAAATCAACCATATAATTGGAAGCAAATCACTCTTCAGCAAATGCAAAAGAATGGAAATCAAAACAAACAGTCTCTCAGACCACAGTGCAATCAGATTAGAAGTCAGAATTAAGAAACTAACTCAAAATGGCACAACGTCATGGAAAATGAACTGGCTCCTGAATATAGACTGGATAAATAATGAAATGAAGGCAGAAATAAAGATGTTCTTCGAAACCAACAAGAAAGAAGACACAACATACCAGAATCTCTGGGACGTATTTAAAGCAGTGTCTAGAGGGAAATTCATTGCAATAAATGCCCACATGAGGAGAAAGGAAAGGTCTAAAAGCGACACCCTATCATCAAAATTGAAAGAGTTAGAAGAGCAAGATAAAAAAAACTCAAAAGCTAGCAGAAGACAAGAAATAACTAAGATCAGAGCAGAACTGAAAGAGATAGAGACACCAAAAACCCTTCAAAAAATCAACAAATCCAGGAGCTAGTTTTTTGAAAAGATCAACAAAATAGATAGATTTCTAGCCAGATGAATAAAAAAGAAAAGAGAGAAGAATCAAATAGATGCCATTAAAAATGATAAAGGGGACATCACCACCAATTCCACAGAAATACAAACTACCATCAGAGATTACTACAAACAACTCTATGCACACAAACCAGTAAATCTGGAAGAAATGGATAAATTCCTGGACACTTGCACTCTCCCAAGACTAAACCAGGAAGAAGTTGAATAGACCAATAGACCTGAATAGACCAATAACAAGGGCTGAAGTTGAAGCAGCAATTAATAGCCTACCAACTAAAAAAAGCCCAGGTCCAGACAGGTTTACAGCCGAATTCTACCAGACATACAAAGAGGAGCTGGTACCATTCCTTCTGAAACTATTCCAAATAATACAAAAAGAGGGAATCTTCCCCAACTCATTTTATGAGACCAATATCATCCTAATACCAAAACTGGGCAGAGACGCAACTAAAAAAGAAAACTTCAGGTCAATATCCATGATGAACATCGATACAAAAATCTTCAATAAACAGAATTTTTTGGCAAACAGAATTCAACAGCAAATCAAAAAGCTTATTCATCGTGATCAAGTAGGCTTCATCACGGGGATGCAAGGCTGGTTCAAAATACGCAAATCTATAAATGTAATCCATCACATCAACAGAACCAAAGACAAAAATCACATGATTATCTCAATAGATGCAGAGAACGCCTTCAATAAAATTCAACAGTCCTTGATGCTAAAAAACCCTCAATAAACTAGGTATTGATGGTATGTATCACAAAATAATAAAAGCTATTTATGACAAATCCACAGCCAATATCATACTGAATGGGCAAAAACTGGAAGCATTCCCTTTGAAATCTGGCACAAGACAAATATGCCCTTTCTCACCACTCCTATTCAATATAGTATTGGAATTTCTAGCCAGAGCAATCAGGCAAGAAAACGAAATAAAGGGTATTCAATTAGGAAAAGAGGAAGCCAAATTGTCTCTATTTGCAGACAACATGATTGTATATTTAGAAAACCCCATTGTCTCAGCCCCAAATCTCCTGAAACTGATAAACACCTTCAGCAAAGTTTCAGGATACAAAATCAATGTGCAGAAATCACAAACATTTCTATACACCAATAACAGACAAACAGAGAGCCAAATCATGAGCAAACTCCCATTCACAATTGCTACAAAGAGAATAAAATACCTAGGAATGCAACTAACAAAGGATGTAAAGGGCCTCTTCAAGGAGAACTACAAACCACTGCTCAACGAAATAAGAGCGGACACAAACAGATGAAAAACATCCCATTCTCAGAGTTGGGAAGAATTAACATCGTGAAAATGGCAATACTGCCCAAGGTAATTTATAGATTCAACGCTATCCCCATCAAGCTACCAATTACCTTCTTCACAGAACTGGGAAAAATCACTTCAAACTTATTATGGAACCAAAAGAGAGCCTGCATAGCCAAAACAATCCTAAGCAAAAAGAACAAAGCTGGAGGCATCATGCTGCCTGACTTCAAACTATACTACAAGGCCATGGTAATCAAAACAGCATGGTACTGGTACCAAAACAGAGATATAGACCAATGGAACAGAACAGAGGCCTCAGAAGCAACACCACACATCTACAATCATCTGATCTTTGACAAACCTGACAAAAACAAGCAATGGGGAAAGGATTCCCTCTTTAATAAATCGCGTTGGAAAAACTGGCTAACTATGTGCAGAACACAGAAACTGGACCCCTTCCTGACACCTTACACTAAAATTAACTCCAGATGGATTAAAGATCTAAACATAAGACCTAACACCATAAAAACCCTAGAAGAAAACCTAGACAAAACCATTCAGGACATAGGCACAGGCAAGGACTTCATGGCGAAAACATCAAAAGCATTGGCAACAAAAGCCAAAATAGACAGATGGGATCTAATTAAACTTCAGAGCTTCTCTACAGCAAAGGAAACAATCAGAGCAAACCAGCAACCAACAGAATGGGAAAAAATTTTGCAATCTACCCATCTGACAAAGGGCTAATATCCAGAATCTACAAAGAACTAAAACAGATTTACAGGAAAAAAAACAAACAAACTCATTCAAAAGTGGGTGAGGGATATGAACAGACACTTTACAAAAGAAGACATTGATGAGGTCAACAAACATATGAAAAAATGCTCATCATCACTGGTCATTAGAGAAAGGCAAATCAAAACCACATTGAGATACTGTCTCACGCCAGTTAGAATGGCGATCATTAAAAAATCTGGAGACAACAGATGCTGGAGAGGATGTGGAGAAATAGGAACACTCTTACACTGTTGGTGGGAGTGTAAATTAGTTCAACCATTGTGGAAGACAGTGTGGCGATTCCTCAAGGACCTAGAAATAGAAATTCCATTTGACCCAGCAATTCCATTACTGGGTATATACCCAAAGAATTATAAATTGTTCTATTGTAAAGACACATGCACACATATGTTCATTGCAGCACTGTTTATGATAGCAAAGACTTGGAACCAACCCAAATGTCCATCATCGATAGACTGGATAAAGAAAATGTGGCACATATACACCATGGAATACTACACAGCCATAAAAAACAGTGAGTTCATGTCCTTCATAGGGACATGGATGAATCTGGGATCCATCATTCTGGGCAAACTGACACAAGAACAGAAAACCAAACACCACATGTTATCACTCATAGGCAGGTGTTGAACAATTAGAACACATGGACACAGGGAGGGGAGCATCACACACTGTGGTCAGTAGTCAGGGGGCCAGGGGAGGGGTAGTTGGGGGCTAGGGGAGGGACAGTGGAGGGTGGGGAGGGATAATGAGGGGAGAAATGCCAGTTATAGGTGATGGAGGGATGAAGGCAGCAAGCTACCTTGCCACGTGTGTACCTATGCAACAATCCTGCATGATCTGCACATGTACCCCAGAACCTAAAATACAATAAAAAAAAGAAGAAAATATATATAGAGAGAGCCCTTATCCAACAGAGTGAGGCTACTTTGCAGATGATGAGGAGGTGCAGGTGCAGTTGAGAGGGTAAGGCCTGACCTATGGTGCAATAACAAGAAAGGTAAGGAAGGGGTTGAATGCAGGGCATGAAGGAGAAGTGGGCACTAACCTGAGTGAGGCCATTTATTTTGAATGGAAACAGGAAAAGAAGGAGGCATGGCCATTCTGTTTGTCCTGAGCCTCCACCTTCTGTGTTGTGGGATCCCCAGGCAGAGCTTAGGAGAAAGCTCTAGTTCCCCAGCAACAATTCCAGGGTATCAGCCCATCGGAGGGAAGCTGTTGGATGGGTTGCCTAAAAGCACACAAAGCAAAGATGGGACAAGGGCATGGTCTGAAGACCAACATTCAGAAATAAGGCTGG
>PVKV010024698.1:0-30924 GCA_004027835.1 Alouatta palliata
AACTCCGTCTCAAAAAAAAAACAAAACAAAAAAACAAACAAAAAAAAGAATACAACATTGTTAGTCGTTCGTTAGACTTCAGGAAAGATTTGCACCTAAGGCATCTTTGAACACTCCATTTTTACCAGTTCAGCCATTCAGCAAGCTCTTTTTGTATTCCTATTCATGTTATTTTTCTTAATAATGACAGCAGTCATACAGCTATCTGTAGGTTCAGCAAAGTACTCCTTCATAGCTACTTACTTTGTTGCAAAATATGTGTATATACTAGTACAGATTTTTATATGTCATCTTGTTATTAAATACGTAGTCTTTTTTTTTTTAATGTTTTAAATGTATTGTAGAACAAGGAGCTATAGTTGGTTTAAAGCTACATTTTCTTCTAAAAAAAAAGTAGGCCGGGCGCAGTGGCTCATACCTGTAATCACAGCACTTTGAGAGGCTGAGGCAGGCAGAACATGAGGTCAGGAGTTCGAGACCAGTCTGGCCAACATAGTGAAACGCTGTCTCTACTAAAAATACAAAATAAATTAGCCAGATATGGTAGTGTGTGCCTGTAATCCCAGCTACTCAGGAGGCTGAGGCAGGATTATTACGTGAACCCTGGAGACAGAGGTTGGGGTGAGCCAAGATTGCGTCATTACCCTCCAGCCAGAGCAACGGTGCGAGACTCTGTCTCAAAAAAAAAAAACGTAAATGTGCTTGACCCAAGGCTCAACTGTATTCCCTTTTCTTTTTTCATGAATTACACAGATCTTTATCAAAAAGATTAGTTAATAGTAACTTTCACTCTGTCAACAGCTTATAGTCTTCATGAGTATTTAGGTAACAGTAAATTTACTGCCTGATATTTACTTTTTTTTTTTTTTTTCGTAGAAAGTGATTTATTTAAAGCAGAGGGAGAAAAAGGAGAAGGAGAGAGAAACAGCTAACTCTCACACTGAGTGAGAGAAAGAAAAGCCACTCTCACACTGAGTGAGAAGGGTTCCCAGAGGGAGAAAACCAGAGAAGGAAAGCTCCTCTCACACTGTGTGAGAGAATCCAGAAAGATGGAATCCAGGAGAGGAAAGACAGCTTCCGCACTGAGTGGTAGGAAATTGAGAGAGAGAGATGGCATTTAGGAGAGGAAAAGCAGCTTCCACACTGAGTGGAAGCAGACCACAGAGGAGAAATCTGGGAGGGGAAAGAGAGCTCCCACTATGTGGGAGGGGATTCCAGGGAGCTGGAAATCCAGGAGAGAGAAAGACGGCTTCCACGAAGGGAGTGGTCATGGGAGGAGACCCAAACTTGGAGTCCTGACATTTACATTTTTCTGAAGTATGATATTATAAAATATCATTCATTGCTCTTTCTTATCATTTCTTTCACTTATTTTTCAAAAATTTAATTAGCATGAAGCTTGCAGTCATGGGCACCTGAAGGTAGTGGAATTATTGCTCCAGCATAAGGCATTGGTGAACACCACTGGGTATCAAAATGACTCACCACTTCACGATGCAGCCAAGAATGGGCACATGGATATAGTCAAGCTGTTACTTTCCTATGGAGCCTCCAGGAATGCTGTGTAAGTAGTTCAACTTAAAAATTATTTTAAAAATTGACTTACATTCTGAATCAAGGTATGTGATAAAGCAGAGACTTTAATACTCAAGTTGATGACTTTCTTCACTTTCACAAGTAAAATTAGATGTAATCATCATATTCTGCATTTATAATCAGCATTCATGCCCTTTTTCTTTATGATACAATTGGTCCTTCATATTCTTGGGTTTCATATTCGAGATTCAGCCAACTGCAGATCAAAAATATTTGGAAAATATTGACAGATTGGATAAAGAAAATGTGATACATGTACACTATGAAATACTATGCAGCCACAATAAAGAATGACATCATGTCTTTGGTGGGCACGTGGATGGAGCTACAGGCCATTTTCCTTAGCAGACTAACACAGGAACAGATAACCAACTACTGCATGTTCTCACTTATAAATGAGCTCAGTGATAAGAACTCATGAATACAAGCAAAGGAGGGAACAACAGACACTGGGGTCTACTTGAGAGGAGGATGGGAGAAAGGGGAGGAGCAGAAAAATTACCTATTACTTACCAGGTTCAATACCTGGGCGGTGAAATAATCTGTACAGCACTCCCCCATTACACAAGTTTACCTATATAACCTTCACAAGTTAAATAAAAATCTAAAATAAAAGTTAAAAAAATAAATAGGGAAAAAATAAAAAATAATCATCTAAGTAAAATAATATAAATATTTATACAGCATTTCATACTGTTAGGTATTACAAGTAATCTGGAGATGATTTAAAGTATATGGGAGGATATGTGTAGTTTCCAATAAGTACTATGCCGTTTTTTATAAGAGACTTGAGCAGCTGCATATGTTGACATCACAGGGTCGTGGAACCAGTTCCCCATGGATACCAACAGGGATGACTGTGCTGACATCTTTGGAGAAGACTCACTTTCTTAATTCGGAAACAATTGTAAAATTAATTTTGGAAGCTTTCATTTAATGTAAAAATTCACTTAGTGTTTATATTCTATAGATTGATTTATTCTTTAATAAGTAATTATTGTAGAAATAATTATTTTGTATGCTTCCTAATAGTTTGGAATTATTTTAAGT
Source organism: Alouatta palliata (assembly GCA_004027835.1). Classification (NCBI taxonomy): domain Eukaryota; kingdom Metazoa; phylum Chordata; class Mammalia; order Primates; family Atelidae; genus Alouatta; species Alouatta palliata. The sequence goes on from PVKV010024698.1 coordinate 2,647, forward strand.
ATTTCGTTCCCATCTCATTTTTCTGTATGTGTAATGTAACAACAGGTAAAGCATATAAAAATTGAATATTGGGCAAGGGCAGTTGAGTTATTTTTTAGATTTTTCACATCATTCACGTGCGGTTCTGGGTAAACTTTTTGCAGTGTCAGGATACAGAGATGCATTAGTGAATGCCAGCAGATGGGTTTTAAAATTGCTGTTGTCAAGAATGTCACAAGTAAATACTGTATGTAGATTGTGCATCTTTAATCTGTAACTTGGTTCATGTCTCACTTTGTATTATTTTATTCTTTTCAGTTAATTGAGTAGTTGAAATGAAAATGCAGGCATTGCCTGTCTGTGCTCTTGTTGCTTCTATAGGTCTGAAAAGAGCACACAAAAATCAGGCTTTCAATGGTAACAGATGCAAATAAGTTATAAAATGCAGAGCTTCTAGGTTGTAATCTTTATTGGTAACCATTTAACATATTTGAAAACCAAATTAATAATGCAAGAATGTACCATACCTTGGTGCTGTTAGTTTCAGTAAATGTGTCTAATTTCATTTATCTCTCATCACAGGTTATAAGATAATTGGGGCAAATTCAGGGGATATATATTCTTGTGTGTGTATGTTTCTGTGTGTGTGTGTGTGTGTGTGTGTGTGTGTCTGTCTATATACATGAGCCTAACAGAGATAATTATTTCTTTATAAGGAACTAACAGATATGACCCACCTCTGTGTGTGTGTGTTTGTGTGTGTGTGTCTGTCTCTCTGTATACATGAGCCTAACAGATAACTATTTCTTTATAAGGAACTAACAGATATGACCCACCTCTGTGTGTGTGTGTGTGTGTGTGTGTGTGTGTGTGTGTGTGTGTGTCTATATACATGGGCCTAACAGAGGTAACTATTCTTTATAAGGACCTAACAGATATGACCCTCCTGTATGTGTAGCAAGCCATTTGGTAAAGCAAATCATTGCCTAGTTCAGGTGAAACTGATTAGTTTTCATTCTAGGGTTCTTAAATCAGCCATGACTACTTTAATGAATGGAGCACTGGTCAGGGCTAGGGAATCTAGCTTTTATTTGTGACTCCATTATTGACTTTATAGCTTCAGGCAGGTTAATTTCTGTGCCTTGTTGTCCTCACCTATAAAACATGGGTGATCCTGCCACGTTTCTGTTTCTTCAGAGCACAGTGAGGATTAATGAGCCAAAACACAGAGCCTGTCTCGTGGTTCGTACACCATGAGTCTTCACTGCACTGTGAGAGCTTATTAATATGCAAGGAGTGGCATGAGACAGAGAGTGAAGGCACAGGTGCCTTCAGTGTTATTTTAAGTGGGCCTTCCTAGTGAAGTGGCAAATTTAGGTATATCTGTAGCTCAGCACTGTCCAGTAGACCTTTCTGTGGTGATGGAAATGTGTATGCTGGACATTCAGTAGCCACTAGTAACCTCTACTGCTGTACACTTGAAAATTAGCTATTGCTACTGAGGAATAAATTTTAAACTATATTTTAGTTTAACTACATGTGCCAGTGACACTGTGTTGGACAGCTGGTTGATGCAGCTGGATATAGGGTTTATTTCTCACAAAAGAGGTTGGGACCAATATTGGATAAAGGATAGTAAGGCAGATAAAGGTATAGATTTAATCATAGGCTACAACAGTGTGGTAGCTGTTTCTAAAAAGTCCTTTTCCAGACTATTTGTCAGTACTAAGGTCTTCATACTTAAGTATTTTCCTTTGTTTTTTGCGTTTTGAAAAATTTGGTGGTCATTGTTCGTCTGATTGGCTTTACAAATTTCCTAACTGGTCTCTTCCTTTTCAGGTTACTTTTCTTTAATTCACTTCCCATACCAGCGGGAGTGCCTTCAGAAAAACACGAGTCTGGCCAAATCATGTATTTGCTTAAAACCCTTCCATGGCTTCTTTTTAATGTTTTTGAAATAAAGGCTAAACCCCCAAATACGGTTTATAAGACCCTGGATCGTCTGGTGCCGCTTTCCTCTCTGATGTCATCTGTCTCTGCACAGCATCTCCTCTTCCCCTTTCCTTCAAGCATTTTTTTCACCAGCTTTTCGGAATTTTTGTTTCCTTAAAATGTGCCAGGCTGTTTTACCTCCTAGCCTTTGTACATGCCTTCACATTGTCTAGAATATTTGTTTCTGGTAGCCGGTTTCTCATTTGAGTTTCACCTGGGTTATCCTGTCCTTTTGGCCACCTTTCCTGATATGGGGCTTCTCTCCATTCGTAGGACTTAACTGTTTCCTACTTTCTCATGAGGTTGTATGCTCTGTGGGCCAGGGAGCACGTCTGCCCTCCCTGGCTCTGCCAAGTGTCTAATGTAGTCTTTACCCACGTTTGTTTATAGAGTGCAATAGTGTTTGAATGAATGAAGATTATGGTAGACTTTTTCCTCTTTTTTGATACAAGGTCAGATGACATGAAAATGGTAATTGCCTCCTTCTGCCACTACTTTTACTGTGTGACAAGATGTCTAAATCCAAGTTTCCCTTATCTGTGCCTTTTCTGGGGTGACAGAACTGGTTCCTGATAGCTTTTGCCCAGTTGGCATCCATGGCATGTTACTAATGACTGTGGCTACCCAAAGTCATTCCATTAGCCTTGACACTTTTATGCATGTGCTCTCTCAATGTTCTAGATACTGTCCTCTAGAATTAAGTAGTAGCAGGTAAGAATACATGATACTTATTGCTGCCCTTTCTTCCATTTCTTAAGGAGATCATGGGAACAGTGTCTGGAGCATGGAGACTATGGGATTCTTACTACTCTTCTTTTTCTTCCTGAAGCTCTTATTCCATTCCTTATAAGCCATTAACATCTCAGATTCTGGAGTCTGAGTTGGCAAACATATTTCCTTTTTGTTTCTCTGCTTACTATATCTCTTTTACTCTTGGTGGAACTCTTTTCTCAATAACTAGACCTAAACTCTTCTCATCCCTGGAAGAAGAGTAAGAACCAGCAAGAGCAAATGCCATTCTGTCTTTTCCTCTTTAGGGTTTGGTACTTTGACTGATGGAAGAAGTAAAGTCCTTTTTACTTATTCTAAATTTCTAAATGGCCTCCTTTAGCTCTAGGATGGACATTTTGGCTGTCTTCTTCATTACCTCAAGGTTGAAGTTTTCTCTTAGATGCCTTCTGTTCCTCTTAAGTTTTCTCATAGTCCCTCCATTACTTCTCACCTAGTCATCTCCTCAGTTGTCTGGCTGCTTCTGTTCTAGTAGGAGTGAACAGATTGTTAAAGCACTGATTATAGAATGGCGTGAGGCAAGCCTTTGCCAGCAGGGTGCTCACTGTAATACGAAAATCTTGACTAGGGCTGCAAGTAAGACCAGAGGAAGTCACAAAAGGCTTTGGAAGAAGAACTTCGAGTTTTGAAGAAATAGAATGGGAAGATGGGCTTTTCAGAAAGGTAAGATACGAGTGCTAAGGTACTCAAGGCCAGACTGCTGCTTCATTCATTCTAGGAACTTCTATTAGTGATATTAGTGGAATAAAAGGGAGGAAGAGAATGAGATAAGAGACCAGGGCAGGGACTTTAAAAGGCTGTGCGTGCTAAAAAGAGGGCCAATTTTAAGTTGAAAACCTCCTCCTTCACACTGGTCCAGGAACTCAGTTAAGAGGTTTGTCCAGTAATCTAGGAAAGGAGAGATTAGAGTCAAATCAAAGTAGTGATAGGAGTGGTGGGAGCGGGGTGGCATGGAGAATAAGCTACATTTATTAATTTGTTCTTTCAAATGAAGTTTGATTTACTTTTTACAATTTCGAAAATACTATATTAATTAGAATGTTTTGAAGTTGAGTAAGTACATAGATTTTAGTAGAATACCAATTAGGATGTTGATTGAAATTGGGTTAAGTATGTAGGTTACAGTGGATTAATAAAGTTGGTTTCTATCAAGTGGATTGATAAACTTGACTTGGTGTCATGTGTTATTCTTTAAACAAATACTTCACATCAGTTTACAAGGATTTTATTTAGGAATTTTACATTTTAAAAGAGTGATTTGTGATTTTATCTTTCGTTTTTTTGCCTCAGATTTTGATGTCAAAATTATAGCTTCTAAAAAGTAACCAGGATGCTTTTTTTTTTTTCATTTTCTTTTTACCTTTTCTGTTCTCTGGAACATGAATAGTGTATCTTCTGGAAATATCCTGCCCCCTGCCAATGTGGCATAAAGTTATCTATTTTAATAATTCATATATAATTTTTGGAGATCGCTCCAGTTTTCTTACTGGTATACTAATGTATTAATAGAATACAGACACTAAAGATAAAATAGGCTTTTTTAAAATCCTATTAAGTTCTTCATTAAAAAGTCTCTGTGGACTGGAAAAATTTTACCTATGCAGTTTGTCTGAGGCTGTGATTTTTATTAACTTTATAATTTTCCTACTACTGTAAGAATATTAGTTTGAATTAGAAGAGTAAATATTTTTGTGATATAGCTCTAGGAGAGAGAAGAAAAACTAAGAGAAAATCTAGCCTGAGTATCAGTCTCCGATGTCAGTGGGAAAGGGGAAAGCTTGTATAAGAGGGCTTAGTAATCCAGGTTTTATCCTGATATGTTCTGGTATTATTAATAAGTTATCATGGGCCAGGCAAGGCGGCGCATGCCTGTAATCCCAACATTTTGGGATGCTAAGGTAGGCAGATCACTTCAGGTCAGGAGTTCGAGACCAGCCTGGCCAACATTGTGAAACCCCATGTCTACTAAAAATATAAAAGTTAGCTAGATGTGGTGGTGTGTTCCTGTAATCCCAGCTACTCAGGAGGCTGAGGCATAAGAATGACTTGAACTTGGGAGGCAGAGGTTGCAGTAAGCCTAGATCATACCTCTGCACTCCAGCCTGGGGTACAGAGTGAGACTCAGTCTCAAAAAATAAGTTATCATGAATGGTGCTAAGTAAGACATGACTTTAAATATTGGAGACCAGGCTGAAGAACTATCTTTTCAGTAGTGATTTATAAAATACAAAGATAACTGAGAGCTTTTTTTGTAGCCCAGCAAGTGGAGAGAGTCAACAACTCAGCCATGTAAGTTAGGCATTGAATGTATATGGAAGACTAGACATAGGAAAAAGAATTAAGTGTTATCTGCTGCAAAGCCAAGCAAATTTTAAAGCATCTTGTTGAATATTGGTAGAGGGAAATCTTGAAAGCTTATAAGGCAAGGCACAATAGCTAAGAATTAACCATATTGCAATATGAATTTAAAGTCAAAGATACTCTGTTTGCCATCTTCACTGTTTAAAAATAAACGAGCTTTCATAGTTCACCAGTTAAGTCTCTCAACCCTATTTTTTCCCATGGAGGCTATGTTCTTTTAACTATTAATTTTCATACTACAACATTTTTGGACCCTAAATCTTTATGATTATGGAGGATTCAAATATAGAGTGGAAAGTCATATATCTACTTTGTTTTGATTTAACTTGAATATTCTGGCACTTTACTGTATAATGTGTCTTGCATTTAAATAACAGTATTAATTCATTTAACTCTTTGTTTTTTGCATTAAAAACTTACCTTTTGTGAGCTAAAAGAATATCTAAGAAAGAAAATCAGTTCTGTTTTAACCTTAGATCATGAGAAAAAGGATAATATTTGTTGTCTGGGAATATTTATAACTGTTCAAAACATCACTGGTGATCTGTCTTCCCCACTGCCTTCTGTACATCCCAGTGTGAAGCTAGAACTACAGCTCTAGCTTCAGTTAGTCACACCAGAATCATTTTGAATGTGTGGAGAAAAACATATGCTTTTTTTTTTTTTTTTAATGGATATGTAGGATTTTAGAATGCGGTACTTGATCTGCCATTAACAGAGTTTTCCTCAGAAGAATGTTGAATTCTAAAGTAGAAAATATTATATGGACCATTGGACCTATTAATTGTCCCACTGCCCTAGGTTAATTTCAAAAAATTAATTGCCTACAACAGAGATAATTTATGTTTTATAGCTTTAAAAACCCATGTTGCTCTTTTGAATTACCCTGCTTTTTCCTGTTCCATAGCAAGCAAAGTGACTTGAAAAATTAAATATGTGTGTTTGTAGTTTTGTAGTTGTTCATGGAGGATTTCATTCATGAACTCTCTCGGTATCCTGTCATGCGTGATAGATTTAGCATCAGTAAAAATGCCTTTTTGCATATGTTTTTGCAGTTTGCATGATCTGTACATGTAAGTACAAGTTTAAATTTGTCCATCTCTTCTTCCTCTCTCTTATTAGTGGTGTAATGATTTCAGGACACCATTGTAGGCAGGTGTCTGTCTTACTATTACTGAGGAAAGGATATGAAAAGATTATACTGCATTCTGAATGCAGCCTTTGGGACAAAACTGAAACATTAAACACCACTGTTTAACCCTTTCATAAGTACTTCCTTTTCCTCATCTTCAGGATCAGAAAGATTCCTAGTTAGGAAAGGATTTTCAGAGTCACGTAGTTCATCCTCTTTAGATTGTATCATATGGGAAAATAAAAATAGAATGTTGTTAAGAAGACATGGTTCTATACTTTCCCTAAGTAAATAAACATCCAAATTATCATGCACAACATGCATAAATTGTATCATAAAATTGGGGAAAATGAAGATAAGAGGTTAATGCTCCAGACATAACTTATTTTGTTTCCTTATCTTCATTCTGTAAAAATGCAAATCTAATGCAGTAAAACCATGGCAGTTATTGAGCTATTACCATATTCCAGGTACTATTTTAAATGCTTTTGATGTATTCATTTGGTCCTGGCAACAATCCTGTAAAATCGGGTGTGTTATTATCTCCATTTGGTAGATGAGGAAACAGGCACAAGTGGTTTAAGTAATTCATTAAAGTCATACAACTTTTGAGTGGCAGAGCTGAAGTTTAAGAAGCTGTTCGGGGTTTCTTGTTGCCCTTAGGAGGAAGGCCAGTACTTTAACACTTCCTGTTTGTTCTTATATAATATGACTATAGCTTACAGTTCGAGAGCACTTCATATTCCTGTGGTACATTCCCTCTCCCTTTCTCTCACTCTCTCTTTCTTTCACTCTCCCTCCCCCTGCCTTTTTTTGTTTGTTTGTTTGTTTTAACAGTAGTTCTAAAAAGTTCTAAGTGCTATCTCACTTAAAGTCCTTCACACACTTTTCTCTCTGCTAGGATATTCTTACTCCGTTAGTGTACCCACTTCTCTTCCTCACCCTTTCAGGTCTGGGGAGCTTTACCAGACTGCAAAACCTTTTCTGTGTGCTTCTCTGATTTCCTCCCCTGAGCTCTGTGAGGACAGAAACTGCCTTTTATCTCATTGTTTCTTTAATACCAAAAGTTGTTGGTACTTTTTTTTTTAAAGTACTTGTTGAATGATGAATATTTTCCAAACTGATTATAAAACAGTATTTGTGACTTTCCTCCTACATGTTTTTACAAATATACTCATTCCATGTGTTAAATAAATAAATGATTATTGCTACTTCTTATATATGCATTACATATATCATGCATTTTGTATATTAGTACATAAATCCATTTTTACATAGAATCTACTATCAACATCAGTAGCAAATCATCCAGTATTTTATACTACATTCTAGATAGCAAAAAGCAATGACATATAAACCGTGGATTGTCTGTTCAATAGTTTAAAATTTCAAATCTCCAGTTACATCTCTAAATATTTTATGTGAAGTATATTTTCCACATTATGATTTAAAATCATAGGTAAAGGAATAGCACAAGAATACATTAGAGGAAGAAAAACTGGTAAAAATCTGCCAGTGTACTGTACTGTCAAGGAACAGAAAAAAATTAATGACCTTGTAATTTTTAGAATTCAGTATGTGTATTAATCCATTCTTATACTGCTATGAAGAAACACCTGAGACTGGGTAATTTATAAGGAAAAGAGGTTTAACTGGCTCATATTTCCCCAGGTTGTACAGGAAGAGCCTCAGGAAACTTACAGTCATGGTGGAAGGCAAAGGGGAAGCAGGCACATCTTACATGGCCAGAGCAGGAGGAATAGGCGGGAAGATGCTACACCCTTTTTATTTATTTATTTATTTATTATTATTTTTTTTATTTCCGTAGGATTTTGGGGAACAAGTGGTTTTAGTTACATCAGTAAGTTTTTTAGTGGTGATTTGTGAGATTTTGGTGTACTCATCACCCGAGCAGTATATGCTGAACCCAATTTGTAGTCTTTTATCCCTCATCACCTTCCAACCTTTTCCCCGAGTCCCTCAAGTCTGTTGTGTCATTCTTATGCCTTTGCATCCTCATAGCTTAGCTCCCACTTATGAGTGAGAACACAGAACGTTCGATTTTCCTTACTGAGTTACTTCACTTAGAATAATAATCTCCAGTCCCATTCAGGTTGCTGCAAATGCCATTAATTCATTCCTTTTTATGGCTGAGTAGTATTCCATTGTATAAATACACCACAGCTTCTTTATCCACTCGTCGATTGATGGGCATTTGAGTTGGTTCCACATTTTTGCAATTGCAAATTGTGCTGCTATAAACGTGTGTGTGCAAGTATCTTTTTCGTATCATGACTTCTTTTCCTCAGTAGTGTGATTGCTGGATCAAATCGTACATCTGCTTTTAGTTCTTTAAGGAATCTCCATGTTTTCCTTAGTGGTTGTACTAGTTTACATTTCCACCAACAGTGTAGAAGTGTTCCCAGGTTTACCACATCCATGCCAACATCTGTTATTTTTTGATAGTTTAATTATGGCCATTCTTGCAGGAGTAAGGTGGTATCCATTGTGGTTTTGATTTACATTTCCCTGATCATTAGTACTACACCCTTTTAAACAACCAGATCTGTTGAGAACTCAATCACTGTCACAAGAACAGCAAGGGGGAAATCCACCCCCATGATCCAGTCACTTCCCTCCAGGCCCCTCCTCCAGCATTGGGAATTATAATTCGACATGAGATTTGGGTGGGGACAAAAATTGAAACCATGTCAGTATAGATAAAGTATATTATCTACATATAATCATTTGCATTTCACTGAATTTGAGACTCTCTTTGATAGGGCATTAAGATAATTGACTGTCAAAAGTGGTACATGCAAAAAGATATTAATATACTGTCATGTACTAGATGTAAATTGAGAAGTTAGGATCTTGACATTTTCATATATTCCAAAATAGTTTTAATTACTTTGCTGTTGTGTTGATCCATATCATTTATGTAGTAGACACATGTGCCTTTCCATTTTCACGCGACATACACTGTTTGTTTCTAATGTTCATTGCTTTATACCTGATTCTTTCATTAGTTTTTCATACTGTGTTTGGTTTCTATGCATGAGCACATGGTGCTTAGAGGGTTTCATAGAAGGCTTTCTTCCTATTCCCTACATGGGCCCTTAACATTTAACCACCATATTCCAGTTTCTAGTCCTAGGCTGCAGGCCATTTAAATCCACCTTCTATGTCACCTCCTTACTTGTTTGGGTTTACAATACCTGTTTGTTGAATGAGTGTTTATCCTCAGTAGGATTATAGGCAAGGACAGTGTTTTCTAAGTCTTACATATCCCTCCAAAACACCTAGTTTGAGTGGTAAGGCTTTAGGTTAAATCATGCTAGAAAAGAGATAATTTACTGTATTTAAGTGTAATTAGGAAAAGCCTGTATTTATAAGCTTCCCTGGTAACCCATTCTAATAAATAGCAAATCAACTTATTGATGTCTGTTTTGAGTCCATGATGTAGTAAATCTAAAACAGTCTTCTTCCTTTGTATGGTGATGAAGAATAATGTATTTATCACTGCCTTTTTTTAGTAATAACTCATATTAATAGTTCCTGATATATGTTGTAATGTGTAACTTTTCCTCTATGTAGTATCTATTTGTTTTACGAAGGGAATGAAATATACCTTGGTGCATTTTAAATTGATTTTTCACACTAATCCTCTAAAGCATTAGTCTGTTCAAATGTACCAGTGAGAAGAAAGCACACATTATTGTGCCCAAATAATAAGAAATCTTACACATGCCCCATCTTCTCTTGCTATGGTCTTTGAAGGTCCCACATATAAACTTATGTCTGCTTCCAAATTTTAATGGTTCATGACAAAGCGGAAGCAACATGACTGGATTTAATAGGCTCTATCTCCCGTGATGCAGGACTGAGGTTAACTGATTATCTTTCCATCTGTAGCACTTGTAATGTGCCATTCAGTTCGTTAGCATTACAGGAGGGCTAAAAGTTTAGTGAATTGTGTGTGAGCAGAAGCCATCCATAATCCAAGCAGAGAAACCACATGTTTTAAGACCATGTGAGATAGTAAGCTTTGTATAGTAAGGATCCTAAATGTAAATTGGAACCCAAGTAGTCACTTTATAAAATCGTCTTACTGGCTTAGACCATGTGTTATTGGTTGATTTTTGGTTTAAATTCCTCCCTAGCTGATGGTGGTACTTTGAGAAGCGCTTTAACAGTTTTTCATGTTGTCATAGTGAACTTTTATTCATATATGTGTAAAATAACTATGCTAATGTGATTCAGTTGTTGTGCATTAAAGTGCACTTGATTAGGCTCTTAAATTTTATTTTTTTGAGGTGTAAGATATTTGTTTGTCTCTGTTAAAAGTCCTGTGTATGCACTGATTTTTTTTTTTCCTCATTTATTTTTTTCATCAAAACAGTATCTTTTGCTCATGCTGGAGTGCAGTGGTGCAATCATGCCTACGAAGTTTTTTTTTTTTTTTTTTTTGATGGCGTATAATGTGATGTAATATTTTTGTTATGTTTATTCATTTTTGTACTTGGTTTAAGACCTAGAATATTGGTTCTTCAACTCTCTGATTTCTATTTTTTGATTGTCATATGCATAGCATGTGTGTGTGTGAGGAGATTGTGTAGTTGCTATATGAGTGTAATAATTTAGAGAATGAATTAGGAAGTATCAAGAGTAGTAGATGAGTTTTTTTTTTTTTTTTTTTTTTTTTAAGACGGGGTTTCACCATGTTGGTCAGGCTGGTCTTGAACTCCCGACCTCAGGTGATCCGCCTGCCTTCTCCTCCAAAGTGCTTGGATTACAGGCGTGAGCCACCACACCTGGCCGAGTTTCTTTTAAAACACCCTGAGATTGTCTGCTGTAAATGTAAACAGTGACGTGTGTCACTTTGTTTTAAATTACAAAGCTGAAGTGCAATCGACTGTGCTATATCTTGGCTGGGGAAAGACTGTTGGCAGGGGGACGTTGTTGGACTTGGACATAAAGGGGAGTCAGAATACAGACTTGTCAGTGTTTACCCAGGACTGTCCAAAGAAGAAATAGCAACTGGACCTGATAGTCATGAATTGCAGTCATTAGAGAAGCATTTGCTGTGGTTCATTTCTTATTCTAAGCCATGAGCTTCCTTTTCCCACTCTGCCATCAAAACAGCTTTCACCAAGGTCATTAATGACCTTGTGTGTGAACTCAGTACATCTTGTATCCCTCATCTACGTGACCTCTATGCAGCATCAAACAAAATTCACATTTTATACCTCCCACTTTCCCTAATGTTTCTCTCTGTTTCCTTCCAGATCTTTTTCTATACATTTGATACAGTTTGCAAAATTAGTATTATACCATGTTTATAACTTTATATCCCATTTACCACATTGCATTTTTACATGAACTTCAATGGCCATTATATGAATATAGCATAATCTTTAAAAAACCATAAAAGACTATAAAAGAATTACTCATTTTGAAAACTTACTGCCATAGAATAGTGTATTTAAATCATATTTTGAAACCATATATAAGGAAACAGAATAGTAGACAGAAGTTCTATAGTTTTAATAAGCTACTCAAAGTTGAAAAATTAAGGCTGAGCAATATTTAATTTCAGTGAAATTGAACAAGGAGAATATGACCTTAGTTAAACCATTGGAACCTGTTCTTTTTGTTTTCTTATCTTTAAAATAACAGGATCAAACTAATCTCTAAAATCTCTTTCATTGTAACATTCTGTGACTTATGAATTAGTACATGCTAGAAGTTTGTATCTCTCTGGTCCATAATAGTTTGTTCTGCGATGGTTGTGATTATTATAGGTTATTGTATGCAAACATGTTTAAATTAATTTTTAATTTTAACTGTTAACTACATTATTAAACTGTTATGTGGGATAATTTTCCTACTGGTAGAACCAAATCCCTCTCCTGTGAATTTATCTAATTTCGTATTGGTTTATATAGACTATAGGTCCTATAATAGCTATAATAAATAATTTTGATTGACATTTGAAAGTCTGTCACTCATAGTGATTAGTGATTATGAAGCCATATTTTAATATAAGAATACAGAATATAGTTGTGAAAAATTCGTAATACTATATTTAGTAAAAACAATCCCTATAATCCGATGTCAAACTGAAATTTTACATCATTTCTCCTTTGAGTTCAGCAGCTTTTGATTCTAGATTCTTCTGCCTAATGTGAGTTCTAAGTAATTTATTTTAGTTAAAGTTGTTTACTATTAAGGATGTTGAAAAATTGTTCTACTGGTGCATTCATGTAGTTAAGAATCAAGTCACACATTTGACTTACTTAAACACATCTGTACTTATTTTACCAGTAACATATTTGGTCTGCGGCCTGTGGATTATACAGACGACGAAGATATGAAGTCACTATTGCTGCTACCAGAGAAGAGTGAATCATCCTCAGCCAGCCATTGCTTGGTAGTGAGTATGGATTTAGCTTTGGAACATTTATATATTTAATTAAAATGGGTTATGAAAGGAACATAATAGAAAAATTTCCAGTTGGCAAATTGCTTACATTCATAAACAGTTATTGAGCACTTCTTCAGTATTAGCTACTGTGGATTCAAAGACAATCAGAGTATGACTGTCTAGAAATACTTACTGAGCCCTCTGTATTTTAGGCAGCAATCATAAAACAATATGACTGATGGAACTCTTATATTCAGGGAAGATCTTACCATCTGGTGAGAGGCAGGAAAGAGAGAAAATGTAAATATGTGGACTAATATAAATAAAATAATTTCAGTAACTTAGATGTGAGTGCTTTGAAGATGTTGTAGAGTGTCGTTGGATGGAGGTTGTGGGCTTCTGCAAGGCCATTGCTTTAGCAAGGGTTACAGAGGAGGAGCCTTAAAGCGCTGATTTGAATTGAAACCTGAATATTGAAGTGAGGAGGCTGCCAGGTGACTCTCTGGAGGACACAACTATGTAGGCCCTGCAGTGAATGAGGCTGGTATGTTGGAAGGTTAGAAAGAAGTTTGTTATTGCTGGAGACTGGTGAGCATCTAAACAGGACTTTCAGATAGATTACCTATGAAGTGTGGGAGAAGGGTGGAATTAGTATGACCTTAGCAATGGAGTAGATTGTAATGCCATTTGTTGCGATGGAGCAGGAAATCAGTAGTTCTGTGTGCCAATTTGATGTCTGTAAAACATCAAATGGAGATGTCAAAGAGATCATTGGATATAAAAGTCTGGAGCTTAGGAGAGAGGTACAAGCTAGAGATAGAGTGGAAAGAATGTCTGTTTCTTAGAAACCCATAGCTTAGCAGGGATTTCAGATGTAAAAACTTTTACTGTACGTTGTAAAAAATTTGTAAAATCAGCTATAAAAATATACAGTAGAATCAGTGTAAGTAGAAGCTATAGGAGAGGTCTGGAAAAATTTCACAGAAAAGCCAGGCATGGTGGCTCACACCTGTGATCTCAGCACTTCGGGAGGCTGTTGCAGGCAGATCACTTGAGGTCAGGAGTTGGAGACCTGCCTGGCCAAAATGGTGAAACCCCATCTCTACAAAAAATGCGAAATCTAACCGACCATGGTGGCATGCGCCTGTAGTCCCAACTATTAGGGAGACTGAGGCACGAGAATTGCTTGAACCCAGGAAATGAAGGTTGCAGTGAGCCGAGATCATGCCACTGCACTCCATCCTGGGTGCCAGAGCAAGACGGTCTCAAAATATATATATATAAATAAATAAAGACAATTTCATAGAAAATATGTCTTAAGTCTTTCAGGGTAAACACTTTAGTGAAATATCTAATAGAATGTTATTGGCTGCCAAGTAACAGAAAACCTTTTCTCAAATGCTTGAAGATGATTTATTACCTTATATAGAATTAATCCCAATGCAGGATAGCTCTGCATTTGCTTAATTTAGCACTTAGCGGTTGCAGCAAGGAACCAAATTCTTTGTATCTCTTTATTTGCCATCCTCAGTTTGGTGGATTTGTCCTCACTAAGAAACTTCCTTTAGTGGTTATAGAATGATGATTGCCACAATTCTAGATATGACAGTGGGCAACTGAAAAAGAGACACTAAAGTCTTTTGCAGAAGCCTTGCCATGGACTTCCCCTGTGTCTTATTGGTCAGAGCTGGTCAGAAATTGGTTTTGATGTACCCTGGGGCTGGAGATAGGGTCAGTCTTTGAAAGAGGGGCTACCTGAATAAAACTGGCCTTCTGTTAGTGTGGAGGAAGTGAGCAATCGATTTTGAGTGGACAGCCAACATTCCCCACTGCAGTCAGGTGTACAAAATGAGAATGGGAGCCCAAATCTAAGGAATAGCTGCTCAGAGACAAGGAGGCATGAAGGACCTAAGGAATTTGAGAAACTATAGCGTTTACTGTACAGGAGCACATAATGTGTTAAAGAGGGATTTAGGGCTAGTTTCGGACCAGATTGTGAAAGGCCTTAAATTCTCCGATACAAGTTTAGACTTAATGGGGCACCTTCAGTGTGTTTTTGACTGAAATAGGACTGTCTGCAGGATAGCTGGAAGTGGGAATAAACTGAAGGCTGATTGGGTGGGAGGCTCTAGTAGTGGAGTCCAGGTTTGAAATGCTGAGGACTGGAATTACAGATGGTAGTTACGTGGGGATGGAGAGAAGAAGAGGGGTTTTCTTTTCTTTTTTTTTTTTTGAGACAGAGTCTCACTCCGTCACCAGGCGCCAGGCTGGAGTGCAGTGGCGCGACCTCGGCTCACCGCAACCTCCACCACCCAGGTTCAAGCAATTCTCCTGCCTCAGCCTCCCGAGTAGCTAGGACTACAGGTGCGCGCCACCACGCCCAGCTAATTTTTTTGTATTTTTTTAGTAGAGACGGGGTTTCATCGTGTTGACCAGGATGGCCTCGATCTCTTGACCTTGTGATCCACCCGCCTCGGCCTCCCAAAGTGCTGGGATTTTCAAAAGAGTTGTTAGACTCACCATATCACAGTACTGCTCAGATGGGGGAAAATAACAGAAAGGAATGAGCTGAGGTCAAGGATCATTCATAAGAGTAGTGGTAGATACCATTGTTTAAGATAAGGAGGTAGCCTAAGGTAGCTACAATTTGATACTCTCATAGATGCTTTCATGGGCTAGCAACTTATGTATCTTGAAAACCCCCTGTCTTCTGCTTTAGACTTCAGCCTTGTAAATGTGTTCCAAACTATAGTTTGGTAATGAATTGGAAGAGAAGCTAGAAATCAGCAGTTTAATTTCCTCACTTTACAAATGAGAAAATTTGTAAAAATAAGAGACTATATTTCCCCAGGGTTAACCAGTCATTAAAAATAAAAGGTTGTTTTTTTTCTTATTAAAGGACCAGTTAGAACTCACATTTCTTAAGCCTTAGGTCAATATTCAACTCAGTCCCACCATACTCAGCAACTATAAATTGTTTTCTTCATTCATATTGTGTTGCTTTCCCCTTTCAACTAGAGTATAAATGGTGTGAGGACAGGGACTTGCTCTTTTGTTTTCTGTAGTAACCCTAGCATTGAGAACAGTGTTTGGCACATACTGAGTGTGCACTGTGTGCTGACATGTATGAGCATTAGAGTGTTCTTTATGATACAATCTTGCATCTGAAACAAGCACAAGTGCTTGGTAGCTTAGTCTGGAATCCTTTAAATCAGTGATGTCCAATGAGCTGCTTTAGGGAGCATCATGCAGAGGGAATGGGTTTGAATTTCTCTACTTCCTCTTTAGAATTTTTGTGTTTCAAGTAAAATGTAGCAGCTATTGGAAAACTGCATTGGAAAGCAACTTCTAATCTTCTAAAAATTTAAAAAGCTCCCTGTCATTCATTTGAGACTTCTCTGCTCGTGATTCATTCTGAGCAGCATGTTTATCTTTTTAACTTTTTTCTAGATTTTTTAACCCCATTTTTGATGAACTTATTAGTAAAAACTAATGATTTCATCTAAGAAAAACTATTTAATCTTTGAATTTATTGAATGCTAATGAACATAGTATCTAATCTCTGTAAAATCAGAGTATTAAACCCTTGGGGTGTGTTTTGTACCTTTTTTGAGCCTTATGAGTGTGAGACCTATGCTTAGTCAAGTGAAATTCCCAGCCCCCATGCCACACCACCCCAAATCAGACATGTGTCTTTGGCAGCTGTTTGCTTTATGTTTTGTTATAGCATTCTTTAACTATGAGAAATTAGTGCCCATTTCTATTTGTATGCAAATTTTAAAAAGTATGATAGGAAAATACTTGACTCACTTTGGTGCTTTCTTTGGATTGATAGAGATAGTATCATATGCTATATTTAGAAATGATATCTTTTTCACTCTTGTGTTTTGTGCAGAGAACTAATTTAGCTGAAGTGGAGTTATATAAATTGAGAAGTAATGTGTTCTATTTAGAGCTATTTTATGGTATCTGTGTAACTTACAAGAATTTCTAAAATACTGTAGTGTTTTTAAATATTAAGGAGTAATTGAACAATCCATAAAATACACTGAACTATTTATTTTCATGTGAGAAGTGTTTATAGCATTTAGGTTAGATGTGGTTACATCATCTTACAGTTTAGTGACTAGGAAGGATTAGCTGAACTTTTAGGTGCTGAATTCTGTCATTTATAAACACTTTTATGGAAATACATATATACTCATACATACACACACATGTAAACACACACACACATTGTTTCCTTGAGTCTTTCACTTCTAAGCTTTAATGCTATCCACTGTTAGCTTCTCCTTATTTTTGTCTTTTTTGTTGTCTATGAATTGTAAGTCTAGATTTTAAAGTGAAACTATTACTCTTTGTTAGAATACTTCTTAGTCATGAGCTACATGGACTTCTTACTATTTATGGATCTGATTCCTAAGTTTTGAATTAACTTGTCTGTTTTTATCTTTTCTTAGTTTTGAGGGGGTTACTATTTTGATGATAAAAGTTTGTTTTCTATCTTTGGGGTCAGCACTGTTCTAGAAGCTTTGGCATTCTTTGATTTTTCAGATAATCTCAGTTTAAACTAAACAGACCTTTTGAGTTTAACTCTATTGGGACAAGTTAGTGGAGGTGGAATAGGGAATTGCTCATTTTAAGTGAATATTTTGGGTTACTTGGGGAAAGAAAAAGACTTAGCGGTGACAGAATGAAGTTAAACCCTAGAGAGACACAATTTAAAATTGAAGAAACAAGATGCCCTAGGTATAGAAAGCTATCTCAATTGACATTTTCTTGAGGGAAAAATAGAGAGACAATTATTTAAAAAGTTCTGGGTATAGATTCAATGGAAATCATTGAGAATTATTAGTAGAGTAAGCGAAGTAATGAAATTCAAGCTTATATCAAGTAAAGGTCTGTTTAATATCTTTGTCTAGTCTTCTAATGTTTTTAACACTTGGCGTCTCCTTTTGTATTAACAGATGAACACTGGGCAGCGTAAGGACGGACCTCTTGTACTTATAGGCAGTGGGCTTTCTGCAGAACAACAGAAAATGCTCAGTGAGCTCGCAGCAATTCTTAAGGCTAAAAAATGTACTCAGTTTGACAGTACAGGTGAGGATTTTGAATTTTTGGGGGATAGAAAAAAATGTTAAATAGATGATCCCTTTGGAGAACTACTTTTGATAATTTACATATGTTTTAACCCTTGGGAGATGGCTGTATACTTTGCATCTTGTAATAAATCCAAAATAATTTTTTCAGTAATAAACTACTTATAGACTTAATGTAGTTAGGAAATGTAAAGTTTATAGTTTGCATATATTTTAAGACAAGACAGTATTTGAGAAGAGCAAATTTATGACTTTGCTAATGACAGATAAATTGTAGTGCAATATAATGTCATAATCCCTTAGCTATAATTTGAAAATAAAATAAAAATTTGTGTTTGCTAATATGGCTTTAAGATACATGGTTTATGATCTGATTTTTCATATTGATGGCCAGGTTAGAGAACTAGATACCAAATAGAAGAAGTCTCATACTTCAGTGTAAAAATTGTTGCCTTTGAAGAAAATTAGTTATAAAATGCAGGCCAAAGAAGTATTTTGGCTTAGATCTTTGTTTCTCTTACTGCTTTTTTTGTATTTTAGTAACTCATGTTGTTGTTCCTGGTGATGCAGTTCAAAGTACCTTGAAGTGTATGCTTGGGATTCTCAATGGATGCTGGATTCTAAAATTTGAATGTAAGTGTTGGATTTGAGAGAATTACAAAATGAATTAGACTAGTTTTATTTTTCATGGTTATTGATGCCCGTGATTAAGGAACTCGATGTTAGTTTTCTTACCTCTGGTTAGTCACTGCATTTTGAAAAAGCTCATATTTATGATGTCATTTAGATGTCCTTAGTAAACGTATACACATGTTCTGGTTTTAAAGTCTTTTTTCCTGCAATACCAACTATTTCAATGCATGGTACAATTTTAAGTCTAAACAATCCATGTTACTGTTAAATGATACATTGAATTTAATAATACATGTTTTAAATATACTGTATGACAGGTCTGTGAGATGAAAGCAATTAACTGCTTTTTCTTTATGATTACCTGCATAACACCATTTTGGTTTTAGTTAATTTAATCCAGTATTTTTAGGAATCTGTTGGGAAATTGACTGCCTTGTACTACTTGAGTTGGAGGGACTACGCCAGCTATCTCGACCTCCACTGAAAATGTTTTCCTGTTCCCTTCCTGCTGATAGTCAATCCACTGCCACCTTCCAAGCTGCCTATCACCTTCCCTCCTGTCACTTATTTAGTTTTCTTAACCTCGGATTCACTTGGGACTTAAAACAAAATGAAAAGAAAGCTCATACACCATTATTTTCCACTCCTTAATCTTTTAACGTATCTACTTTTGACACTATGGTTAATGTAGAACGGTGGATTGACCTTTTTTGTTTATTAATTGTTTACAAAAATTAGTAGTTACAAAAGATTAGTGATTACAAAGGAATAACATGGGGAGCAATACAATTAAATATCTTGATGTTAGTGGTGGTCATGTTACATGACTGCCTGAGATAAAATTACACAAATAAGTGCATTTATAACTAGTGAAATCAGGCTGAGCGCAGTGGCTCATACCTGTAATCCTAGCACTTTGAGAGGCTGAGTAGGCAGATCACCTGAGGTCAGGAGCTAAAGACCAGCCAAACCAACATGGTGAAACCCCTTCTCTACTAAAAATACAAAAATCAGCCAGGCATAGTGGCACATGCCTGTAATCCCAGCTACTTGGGAGGCTGAGGCAGGAGAATCGCTAGAACTGGGGAGGTGGATGTTGCAGTGAGCCAAGATGGTGCTGTTGCACTCCAGCCTGGGCAACAGAGCGAAACTCCATCTCAAAAATAAATAGGTAGGTGGGCAGGTAGGTAGGTAGGTAGGTAGACAGATAGGCAGGCAGATAGATAGATAGATAGATAGATAGATAGACAGACAGACAGACAGACAGACAGACAGACAGATAGATGATGGATGAATGATAGATAGATAGATAGATGATAGAATCGCTTGAACCAGGGAGGTGGAGGTTGCAGTGAGCCAAGATGGTGCTGCTGCACTCCAGCCTGGGCAACAGACTGAAACTCCATCTCAAAAATAAATCAATCGATCAGTTGATCAATCGATAGATAGACAGACAGACAGACAGACAGTGAAATCTGAATAAGCTCTATGAAATATTGAAGTCAGTTTGTTGGTATTATCACGGTGTGAGATGTTAACGTTGGACACTGGAGGAAAGGTACATGGGATGTTTCTGTACATGCTTTTGAAACTTTCTGTGACTATAATTATTTTTAAATAAGATGTTAAGAAAGAACAGTGGGTATATTTAATGAAACTTTTTTATGAAGCAACTGATGGATTAAAATTAGTTTATAAAAATGATTTTATGGCTTTGTGCTTTGAAGGTTATATGGTAGAATGCGTGATTTATCAAGATCTTAATCATATTATTAATTTAATCTGTAATTTGAAGTTGATTTGGTTTGTAAAACAGTTTCCTTTCATCAGTTGTATTCATGTCATTTTCAAATACAACTACCACTTCTTTTCTTGTGATGCTAGTCTCAACCGATGCAATCTCATCCAGCTAAGAGGCTGTGACTAGCAATGCCACTCCATCTGTTTTCATCAGTCCCTATTAATTAGTCTCTCCTAGTTAGGACAAGTTTGAGAAGTATAAGTAATTGGACTAATTTGTCTCACTTAGTTTTGAATTTTCTTTTTCCTTTTAAATCTGTCAAAGTCTTATTGAGCCTCGGTGTCTAAAAAATTCATTTAAAATGGTTTCCTGATTTAGGGATGCTTTTGTATCAAACCTGTACCAGAAACCTTTCCAGGGGTTATAGGGAGAAATAGATTTTCTTCATAATAAGGTCGCAGTAATAAAGAAGCCATACGAAATTTTGAATGTTAAGACATTTACCACTTAACTTTTAAGTCTAGTTCTTGTGAATGCACTGAACTGGCATTTAGTTACATATACAGGCTACATGATTCATTTCCATAAAATCTGCCTTCTTTGGGAAATGTAAGTTTTGTCACTTTACTATCTTGGCTGTGTCATTTTTATAGAATCACTGATGGACTCAGACTAACTTAATAGTGTGCTAGTTGGTGATTCTCACAGTAGTGAGTAACATCTCTACTAACGATGGTTCTTTTAGAATAAAGGATGGATGGAATCCCTTATTGAAGTTCGTATCCTCATATGTTCTAATATAGAGTCCAAAGAGAAATAGGTTCAAAGTTTGAGACAATTCCTTTAAATAATCACTCGATTTACAAAAAGGTAGCAAGAACCTTCAAATACTTCTTTCCTAGTATATATTTCTCATAGTTTCTACACTGACTGTCTTCAGTGTCAAGCATCTCAGTTTTATTGGGTGTTTGTTTTTTAAGGGATGAGGTCTCGCTCAAGCAATCCTCCAGCTTCAACCTTCTGAGTAGCTGGTACTACAGGTGCACATCACTGCACCTGGCTCAGTTTGATTTTTAAAAATGTTTCAGAGCTATTCAAAACTATCTGAAAACCATTCATACTAAAAGATGATAGGTGGACCAAAGCTTTCAAAATTAATTGTAAAGATGTATGACTTTTTAAAACCAGGTCTGGTGTTTGAGTCTGTCCATTAAGATGCTGGTTAATCCAGTAAAACACACAACTTTTACTGGATTAACTTTCCAGAAACTTTCATATTAAACTTTCATGGGATTTTTCGTAAACCAAATAGATTCAAGAGGAATTTTATCCATAATTTTCTCTGTAGATAATCAGCTCGTTTTACAAACTAAACAGTTTAACAGAAAGAATTATACAAAAGCTTGGGATTCATTGGGTCCAAATTTAACTATAGGTTTTCTGTTGAAGTGTCTGTCTTAATTGGTTAATGTCTCTTATTTTCTTACAATATATATGCATAGTATCTTACAGTGCCACAATTAATGGACTTAGCATGAAGATTCTGAGACTAAGCCATAATTTTACAGACCATCCAGTCTGTCTTGTATTTCTTTTACAGATATTTTACAGAATGATAGTTATCTTACATTTTACAGAAATAGGAGCTAGGGCTAAGAAAAGTCCATTCTTCAACATCAAATTTGTGGGGAGACTGTACTTTAGTCCTAGTTTGGGTACTAATTTCTCACAAGCCATTAATAACCACCCTCATACAAGGGTGATTTTGGTGTTAAAGAGGTGATAAGAATGAAAGAATAGAAGGTATATAAATAAGTCATTTTATTTATCTGGTAGAGTATGAATAAGATGAAACTGTATCCTAAAGATGCAAACTAGGCCAAGATAAAATGTTTTCTGTTGACTTGTTCTTTGAGTATACTGCTTTCAAAATATTTTTCTATCCTGGCCTTTTTTCTAAAAGAAAGTTAACTCTGCATCCTCTCTTTTTACCTTATTATGAAGGAGAAAACAGATGGCTGTCATCTTTTCTTTAATAATCTTTCCCTCTTCCCCACTCTCATCTAAGTTTGAATAAAATTGCAGCTGTAGAAGTTGTAAAATTCTCCAGCACCTAAGGGAATTACTGAAGGAATGTGCCAGACATTTTACACTGGATTTATATCTGTGAGATGGGGGAAGAGCTAAATTGAGTGTTTTTTCATTTTTGCTTTAGCTGAGAAGAGATGGACCCTAGAAGACAATCATGACATCATCATTTAATAAATAACCTCATAATCAGGCTAACAAATTATTGTTTTCAAACAAATTCTAACAATTTGCTCCTTTAAATGGATACTGAGAGTACCATGGAATTTTAAAGTTAAATACAACTTTATATAAACTTTGCTAATTATAAAAAAAAAATACCAAAGCATTCCTATAAACTAAGATTGATTAGACAACTTTATGCTGACAGAAGGCCTTCGACAAAGATTGTCTAAGAATAAAAAAAATTAACATCCTTTGATCTAATAGTCCCAGTTCTGAGAATTCACCCTAAGCAAGAAATACAGATGAAAGAAAAAGGATTTGCAATATTACTTCTAATAGCAAGAAGTAGGGAATATAACCTAAATATGAAAGATAAGGAAAATTCTGAAATGCTTGAAGATATTCTCTGGAAAAAAAATTCATATTTTTATATGATAAATATTAAGACAAAAAGATGAAAAATAAAATTGTTTAAATTTTAAACATATTAAACAATTATATCTTCACATTCAAATGTATGTAAATATGTGCATGCATGTGAGTAAAAAAGTAAAGAGAAACAGCAGTAAATTGTTGGGTTACTAAAGAGGGCTATATGTTTATAGCAGTTTTAAAAATAATATGTGCCTGTGAGATCAAATTTAAATTCTCTAGGAATAAATTAATACATTCAAATTTTCAAGTTGTAATAATAATTGGAAGTATTTTCACTTTTCAAGATCAATTGGATGAGTTAGCGCTTTGGTCTTAATTAGGGAAATTAGAACCTGCATGTATTTATTCCTCCCATCTGATATACCAGGTCTTTTCTACCTGTTGATGCATACCCAGCAAATACATTTGATTATGTTGATTGCCCTGGTCAGAACAGAAATTCTTACATAAAAATTTGATCTTCTAATATCTGAGAAAAAACACGAGCATGAGTTTTCTAATAATTATGAGAATTTTGGGGCATTAGACGGTGTTTGGTTTTTAACCATACCTTTAGAGAGACAGATAATTTTGATATTATTATTCATAATTCAGGGTCTTAGAATTGATACCCAAGTTTTGCCTAAGAAAAATTTATGATATCATAATATATTTTTGCAATAGAGTTTGACCTGCTTCTCAATGCATTAAGTAAAATAGCAAATTACACATATTGTCATTTGAAGAAATACGTTTTTTACTTGTAAATATGCTGATAGCTAGAATTTGAACTAAAACATAGTCAAAAATAAAAAAATTGCTAAGTGATATTTATATGGAGCCAGAAGCGAATGATGTGTGGCAGTATTTAGTGAGATATCTCAAATCTTGAATGGGAACAATACGCCTTTTATTTTATATTTTCAGCCTTTATCTCATTGTCCTTTCACTTTTTGCTATGGAATTTCAAATATTGGGCTCATTTCTCTGTTCTTTTACTTAAGTTTTTCAAAAATTGCAGTGACAATTTTTGTCACTGTATTGTGACAGTGTGTAACAGTGTGTTACTGTTTTCCCATTTTTGTCATTGTTGTCAGTTTCCTATTGTGATTTCGTTTTTTACTAAAGTTTAGTGCTGGTATAGTCTACTTGACTAAAAAGTCTAAAAATCATTTGCAAAACACTTGTTTTGGTGTTGATTTTTAATAGAATCAAAAGAGAAGTTCTTTAATATTTATTTTACTTATATACTGTTATCTTGAATGACACAAATCCCTAGTTTAGATCTAATCACATATTTTATTAGAACTTTTGTTTTCACATAAAGTAGTGATATCCGGTTCTGTATTTTAATTTTTTTAAAGGATATTTGGTATTGACTAAGAGTGATTAATTCTGATTCCCATAGCTATTTCAGCTACAAATAGCCATTAATTCCAGAAGAATAGCAACCCTTTTTTTCCTTCCCTCACTCTGTCACACAGGCTGGAGTGCAGTGGTGCAGTCATAGCTCTCTGCAGCCCTCAACTCCTGGGTTCAAGTGACCTTCCTGCTTCAGCCTCCTGAGTAGCTGGAACTACAGGCACTCACCACCATGCCTGGCTAACTTTTTTTTTTTAATCTTTTTAGTTGAGACAAAGATCTCACTTCGTTGCCCAGGCTGTTGAACTCCTAGTTTCAAGCTATCCTCCTACCTCACCCTCCCAAAGTGCTAGGATAACAAGTGCCAGCCATCACGTCTAGCCTAAAAATTCTTTAAAATGTGGATTTGTTTACTACTCTGGGGTTTGAAGAGTTAGAAAATTCTATGTATGGCTTACCAGGCAGAGTTAATCCTCTTCTCCTTTGGACATTTAACAGATCTCCTTTTTGAAGTTTTCTTCCATCTACATTGTAGTCTCTCATTTTTGTATGACTGTAGATTCAGGAACACCCCCCCTCCCCTTTTTTTTCTTTTAACTTCCTTTCATTTGTGTTATTCTTTTTTTAATTATTATTATAGAAAAAGTAAGCTTAATATAAATCCATGACCATCGTCAGTGGTCCATGCAGCTAAAATGGAAATATACGTCTACTGATGTATATGCTTTTATGAGATAGGAGGAAAGAGTGGTTGTTAGCAATTTAGAATAAAAGAATACCTTCCATATGATAGAAGTTTCTTTATAGAAAATTGTTGTAGCCCTGGAATTCATAAGCTGCATTGATATGCAAAAAATTCAGGCTTTGCTAAGGTAGACAGAGATCCTTAATGACTTTGAGTTAATCAGTACTTTAGGAATGGGGCTGCTTACCTATATGTAAAAAAATAATAAAATCTCAGGGAAAAAGGAAAGCTTACATGAAATGGAGGACATAATCAGGAATATACCTAGGCTAAAAGAATCTTAGTTTTAATCCCTTTATTTCTGCAAAGTTGATAGCTTTAGTCAAAACCTTCAACTATAATGGAACATATGAAAAGTAACAAAGATGAAATAAAGCATACATTTTATAAGGATAGTGGCTTGACACATTTTCAAGTATGCATCATTTTGGCATATGCAAAAGTTGTGTTTACATAAATAGCATAACTTATTCATGCAAAGTAATTTTAGTAAGGAAAATATTCACCAAGAAAGCTAACTAAAATGTGGTCTTGTATTTTTGTTTCTTTTTTCTTCAGAAGGAATTGTAAGAGTTCATTTTTCTGCTGAATTGTTTTAGTGGCAGATAATGGAATAATCATGGACTTTATTAACTGTGTATTACAAATATAAAATAGTTTAAATCTTAAGAAGTATCTGTGTTTTAAATGGAAAATAGATTAAGAATTCTTGCTGCAGATTGCTTAACTTTTATTGAGTAAATGAAACCATAAAGTATTAGTCATTATTTAGGCTTGTTAATTAGGTAATGTTTGGCTGGTAGATTCTTCCATTGCATTGATAAGGTATCACCATTTGAATTGCTGAAAGTTTATTTAAGGCATTTTATTTTTATTTTACTTTTTAGTAAATCAGCTTAATTGATTTGTCTTAAAAAAGGCTCAGTAGGAAGTTGATATGAAGTTGTAACTATAGTAATGTCTATGGAGTGTGTCATTCTGAAACTCACAGGGTACAAATTATAGAGTGGCAGCCTTCGCACATCAGATTGAGTAAACACATTGATCCAACTAAGAATGAAGATGAAGAAAACTTGAGCTATGACTTGGAGGATATTTCAGTTCTCATCTCAGTTATGTTGTTGAGAAAGCCACTTAAATCTCTTAGGACTTCAGTTTTTCTTAATCTATAAAAGAGGTTGATTATACAAAGCATCAGAAGTTTCAAATCTGCAAGCTGAGGAGTCTGAGGGCTGAAGCAGATACTATGTCTGTGGTTTTGTCTGACATAACTATTAACTTTATGTCTTTAGGTTTGATGTTCGTTACATTCTCCATAGCTTCCTACCACTTCGCACCAGGTTCCACACACATTTATTAATCTGTGTGGCTTTTGTAGTAGGTATTTGAGTCACAATCCTTGGAGTAGATGTCACTCTCAGCTTTGAAAAAATTCTTAAGATTTTCTATGCTATGACAGCAACTCTAACAGAACACTTTGTTAACATTCAAATGTAGTAATAGACCTGGAAACTTCCTTAGTTTTCAGGAAAAGAAAAATAACTACTTTCATTCTAGTTGGTCTTAGGTGGCGTAGGAATTTTGCAGATTGTTGCTTGGAGTAAAAGCATATTAGAGGAATGTATTTGTTTAACTCGAGTCATTGTGATTAGAGCATTGGATTTGTCTTACTTTATAGAAACTTACTACACAACTCCCATGACTGAATATTTAATGAATTAAGGCTTACAGTGGCTCCTTCCCGTGGAAGTACTATGCTGCCCAGTTGGTATCTGCCATCTCATTTTTCTTGATGCCATACTTATTGGATTCTAGTATCTATTAAGGTTAAATTCTGTTGATTGGCTAATGTCAGGAGCAGTACATGTCATTTTAATATATTTCTTGTAAATTATCAGTCAAATAAACCCATAAAATGGATAAGCAGCCAGCATAAGCACAGCACACTTTCTCAATTCTGCAGTTAGACATTAGCCATTCATTTGATACATTAGATAATCATAGGAGTGTTCAGTCCTCAGCTTTATGTGCCACCATATTCATTCAGTTAAAGACACAATGACGAATGCTCCGCAAGTGTCATTGGGAAAGAGATTTGGGAAGGGGAATATGTGCCTAAGTGATCAAGAAAGTACAGAAAAATTACATATAAAGTAATGAATTTGAGTTAAGTCAACGACTTCCCTGGATTGCTGATGTTTTTTGGTTTGGTGTTTAATGTAGAAACAATCTATGACATAATTCCAGCACACTGGCGATGCTTCTAGTATGGTATTTTGACTTAGTCCAGAATTTTGAGTCTCATTTTCAATATGTAATGAATATTTTATATTAGCTTTGTTAGAAAGGTAGTTTTTAATTCAGTGAGTGGTTATTAAAATTTATGTCCTTTTTAGAGTAAAATTTTTATTATATGTAAAACAGTATTCAGAGCACATTTATGTTAAAATCATAAGATTCAGAAATTCAGCTTAGCCAACTTGGGTGAATATGATTTTTATATTAAAGACAATGGGGAGAGAGAGATGAGCACCAAATAAAGCACAGGTAAAACTAACAAATTAAGATTGACATGATGGGTAATTATAGATGTCCTGAGTGTGAGTGTTGAATTTGAATATGCATTAACGTCCCAATTCAGGAAAGACTCAGTCTTTGACAAATCTCTGCTTTCGGAGCAATGGAGTACTCAGTTGTTAAAGTCTTCTGACCTTTTTATAATAAAAAACATCTTGGAACACTCAATTCAAGCAGCTTTTAACTATTTGACATATTTACATCATGCTAAGATAATACCCAAGGTTTATCTTTTGTACCAAGAAGTTATATTTCATTGTGAAATACACAGCCTGGAGAAAACTAAGCAGATTTAGGTTCAAATTCACATTCTGCCACTTAATGGCTGAATGGCATTAAGCAAGTTAACTTCTTTGCATTTCCGTTCCCTCCCCGAATTGGATGTAATATACAGTAAATCCTCATTGTTTATGGATTCTGTGGTGAATTTTCTTACTTGTGAAAATTTTTTTGTAATCCCCAAATCAGTACTCACAGTGCTTTTGTAGACATGTACAGAGTAGTGAGGAACTTTAGTTGCCAAAGAAGTATGTCCCCAGCTGAGGTCAAACAAGGTGATACTTTGTCTCCTTTTTTCAGCTCTCACACTGTAAGCAGGTGGCCCTTTCACAGTCTGTTGATGCCATGTTTTTTGCACTTTTGTGTTTTTGTTGGTGTTTTTATTATTTAAAATAGCTCTGTAGTGCTGACATGCCATTGTGTGTCCCTAAGCTCAAGAAGATGGTGATGTGCCTTTCAGAGAAAATATTGAATACTGTGTTGGCTAAGCTTTGT
>PVKV010024699.1:0-30895 GCA_004027835.1 Alouatta palliata
CATCTCAGCCTATAGGGAGGGTTCACTGCATCATCTCAGCCTATAGGGAGGGTTCACTGCATCATCTCAGCCTGTAGGGAGGGTTCACTGCATCATCTCAGCCTGTAGGGAGAGTTCACTGTATCATCTCAGCCTGTAGGGAGGGTTCACTACATCATCTCAGCCTGTAGGGAGAGTTCACTGCATCATCTCAGCCTGTAGGGAGGGTTGACTACATCATCTCATCCTATAGGGAGGGTTCACTGCATCATCTCAGCCTATAGGAAGGGTTCAACGCACATCTCAGCCTATAGGGAGGGTTCACTGCATCATCTTAGCCTATAGGGAGGGTTCACTGCACATCTCAGCCTATAGGGAGGGTTCACTGCATCATCTGAGCCTATTGGGAGCCTTCAGCACGTCATTTCAACCAAAAGTCCACTCAGTCATTACTACCAAAAGGATGGGTTTGCCAGTCTGCTGCAGCCAGTGAAGGGCTTCCTGAGTTAGTTACCTAAAGGAAGACTGCTACAGTAGTTGGGCCTCCCAGCCAGCATGAGTTGTCCACACCAGGTGTGGCCCTGTGAGAAGTTTCGTGTGTCCTGGCCAGTGGGTGGGTCCAGAGGGTTCAGCCCATGGGACCGGTCTGCAGGCATGGCACCCATGAGAAGGAGGTGGCGGGAGGGTGGCAGGGCTTCCGCATCCCTGTGAACAGTGGCTTCCCATGTGCAGAAAGCCAAGAAGAAGAAGATTGAGGTGATCAAGCCTGGGGACCTGGGCGTGGACCTGACCTCCAAGCTCTCTGTGATAAGCGTGGAGGACCCGCCGCAGCGCATGGCTGGCGTCAAGGTGGAGACCACTGAGGACCTGGTGGCCAAGCTGAGGGAGATTGGACGGATTTGAGTCCCTGCCAGAGATGGCAATAAAAGTGACTCTCCACCTCTGTCTCTGTTTACTCATTTCCCAGAGACAAATTATCTGGTTCATTCAACATTTACTTGAGTCTTTTGTGTGCCAGGCCCTGTGGATCCAGTCCCTTCCCATGAGGAGTTGCAGGTGACAATGAAGACAGAGGCAGCTGTAATTCAGGGTGAAGTGTGCTAGGCGTGGAGGCACACTGGGCCCTTGGGAACCCAGCTGGGGGACCTGACCTGGCTTGTGGGGGCAGAGATTTCCCAGGGAGATGACATCCAAGTTGAGTGTTGGAACACAAATATCCGAGGTGAGTGAGAAGATGGGCTTTTATTCACAATGTTTGCAGGACACTCATTCTCTTGTATACCCAGTCTCAACAGGGACACAAGAGAGAATGAGGCCAGAAGCTTTGGTTCTGGTCTGAGACACAGACAAGCCACAATCAAAACCTAGTGTGGCAATGAACAGCCTGGGTCTAGAGCCAGATTAATTTTTTTTTTTTTCCCAAGCTGGGGTTTCACCATATTGGTCAGGCTGGTCTCAAACTCCTAACCTCAGGTGATCCACCCACCTCAACCTCCCAAAGTGCTGGGATTACAGGCATGAGCCACCGCGCCTGGCCAGATTAATTTTTTTTTAATTATTGTTTTTGAGACAGAGTCTTGCTGTGTTGCCAACGTGTACACCACCGTGCCTGGCTAATTTTTGTATTTTTAGTAGAGATGGTGTTTCACTGTGTTGCCCAGGCTTGTCTTGAACTCCTGACCTCCAGTGATCCACCCACCTCAGCCTCCCAAAGTGCTGGGATTACAGGCGTGAGCCACAGCACCTGGCCTAATTTTTTATTTTAAAAATCGTGTTCCATTCCTCTGGCCTTCTGTTAGAGTCAGATATATTGATTTCATATCCTCACTCTCAGCTTTGCCAGCTAGGTCTTGGGTGATTCCTTCCTGTCTTCAAGCTTCTGTTGCCTCATTTGCAGATCAGAATAGTAACGGCATCATGTAGGGGTTAAGGGCATGGGTTCTGGGTCCCAGGGCCCTGGATCAAATCCCACTTGACCCATTCCTGGCTCTAGGAGGATCTTAGGCATGCAACTACTCCCTGAGCCTCAGTTTCTTCCTCTATCAGATGGAATTAGTGATACCTATATTCTGGTTGTCTGTCCTGGCGTAACCACCCCAAAACTTGGTGGCTTAAAATAACACTTGTTTATTGTGCTCTTAAGTCTGGAATCTGGGCAGGGCTCAGGAGGGACAGCTTGTCTCTCCTCCATGCCGTATCAGTTCGGGTGGCTCAAATGGGGTCAGGGGATTGACTTCAAGAGGGCTCACCCACATGGCCAGCAAGCTGGCTAGGGCTGCTGACCAGGGGCCATGATTCCCCTCCATGGCGTTGCTTGAGTTTCCTCACAGTGTGGCCGCTGGGTTCCATGAGGGAATGTCCTATGATACAAAAAGTGGCATGTGCTGGCCTAGATGCAGACCCTGGCACAGGGTCCCTTCCACGCTAGACTCTTGGTCTAGCAGTCACAGAGCCTACTCAGATCCAAGGAGTGGGGACATAGACCCGGCATCTTAATGGAAGGAGGCTCAGATTTGCAGCCCTCTTTAAGCTACACTGCTCCATGGAGTTTTGAAAGGTTAATTTATGTAGCACCCCCAGAACCACATCTGCTATCCTAAAAATGATAAATATATATTATTACCAGTACTAGGTCTGGCATGGCGGCTCATACCTGTAATCCCAGCACTTTGGGAGGCTTAGGGGAGCAGATCACCTCAGGTCAGGAATTTAAGATCAGCCTGGCCAACATGGTGAAACCCCATCTCTACTAAAAATACAAAAATCAGCCAGGTGTGTTGGTGCACGCCTGTTATCCCAGCTGTTCCACAGACTGAGGCAGGAGAATCCCTTGAACCCAGGAGACAAAGGCTGCAGTGAGCTGAAATTGTGCCGCTGCACTCCAGCCTGGGCGACAGAGCAAGACTCCATCTCAAGAAATATATATGTTATGACCGGTATTATTACCCCAGCATGGTGAGAACTGTGCCAGGGTAAGCTCAGAGGACTGGGAGCTGAGCAGAGACCCTGAGCTCAGCATGGGATGGTAGGAAAAGCTATCAGGAGTCAATAGTCTGACCATCCTTGTCCCAAGTCCAGCTTCTCCCTCTGGCTGTGAAACCTCCTGCAGGTCCCTTGACCTCTCTGAACCTAAGTCACTTGGCCTGTGAAGTGAGGATAATGACACTCAGCTCATAGGGTATTTAGAAGGGTTGAGCCCGATGATGCATACAAAACATTTAGCGTAGTTCCTGGCTCAAACTAAGTGGTAATTATCATGGCTCTTAATAAGGTGAGACCTGAAGGACAAGTTGTGGTTTAGCCAGGTTGGAGGGAGGTGAGAGTGGGAGAGAGCATTCCAGGTAGAGGACTGGGAGGTGAGATGGGAGGCAGGATAAGAACGTCAGGATGTTTAAGTGCTGGGGTGGGTGAGTGGGTGGGTTTGCTTTGGAGCCTGGATGTCTACAGAGGGCGCTGAGGAGCCAGGGGAGGGCTGTGAGCAGGGGAGGGTAGGTTCAGCTCCGGGTGAAGGACCCTGGCAGGGACTGGAAGAGACTGGGCAGAGGAGGGCAATGGGGCAGGGAGAGAGGACAGGGCCTGGGCAGTGAGAACTAAGAGGAGGAGAAAGCACAGAGAGGTACAGGAGGTAGGAGGGGTGGGACTCTGACAGTGGTAAGGGGAATGTTTCCCAGCATTTTCGAAGATGGTGAAGCCATCCTGGAGGTGGGAGGAAGTTTGGGTTAGAGGGAAGATTCTGAGTTTAGCAGGACACAGGCCATGTGAGGGCCTTGGGGATGCAGAAATGCAGCTCTGCTCTCAGGATAGAAGCCCTGGCAGGAGATAGCACCTGGAGACTTGGTTCTGAGGGCAACAGAGAGCCATGGGAGGGTTTGGAGCAGAGGTGGAGCAGGATTAGATGTGGGTATCTGAGGCTGCAGGCAAGACAGAGTGGAACGGGCCAGGAGGCTGGGGACGAGGAAGCCTGCTCTGAGGCTGTGGCCCTCAGAGGTGGGGCTCTGAGAAAGGTCGCCTCACCCTCCAGGAAGTCTTTCTGGCTTTGTCCCACAAATTTGCTACCACATTTTTAGCTAGGAATTTTTACTTCATTTTCCACCTGGGGGTGGGGAGTGCAGGGATCAGGCTGAGCCTCCCTGCAGGTGGGACCAGCTAATGAAGAGAGTGGGGTGGGGTGGGCAGCTCAGCCACCACATCGGGGTTGGGGATCCTGGCACCTCCCTCTGGGTCTGGCTCCCTTCCCCTCCCAGGAAGCTAAGCTACCAGTCCTGTTGGACTCGTCTCACCCGGCAGGGAGAGGTGCAGTCCTGGGTCTCACTCCAGTGTCCTTTCAGTAAGGCCAGCACCATGGACACCCCACAGGCTCTGCCACTCTTCCTTCTCCTGGGTAAGTTTCCTGCTCAGTCCCCTCCCAGCCAGTCTCCCTGAGCAGCCTCCCCCAATGCCTTCCCCTCTTCTCTGCAGCCTCCTTGGTAGGGGTCCTCACCCTCAGATCCTCTTCTGGACTTCAGCAAACCAACTTCTCCTCTTCCTTCTCTTCGGACTCAAAGAGCTCTTCTCAGGGGCTGGGTGCAGAAGTTCCCTCCATCAAACCTCCCAGCTGGAAATTTCCAGATCAGTCCCTGGATTCAAAAGGCTCTGCTGGAATCTCTGATTCCAGCTGGTTTCCTGAGGCCTTGAGTTCCAACAACATGTCTGGATCCATCTGGTCAAATGTTTCTGCTGATGGCCAAGATTTGAGCCTGGATTCCCCCTTCTCTGAAACCCCTGGTTCTGAAGTATTTCCTGGTATTTCAGATCCTCAAGTTCCTGCCAAAGACCCCAAGCCTCCCTTCTCTGTTAAGACCCCACCTTCAAACATTTCTATTCAAGTCCCCAATACCAAAGTGTCTGTTGAGGCCCCAGATTCAAAATTCTCCTCTGATGACATGGATCTTAAACTCTCTACCCAGAGCCCTGAATCCAGTTTTTCTGCAGAGACCCACTCAGCTGCAAGTGTCCCCCAGCAGGTGGCGGGCCCACTCGCTGTGCTGGTGGGGACCACCATCCGGCTTCCCCTCATCCCGATCCCCAGCCCTGGGCCCCCTGCTCCTCTGGTGGTATGGCGCCGGGGCTCTAAGGTGCTGGCAGCTGGTGGCCTGGGGCCAGGGGCACCTCTGATCAGCCTGGACCCTGCTCACCGAGACCGCCTGCGATTTCACCAGGCCCGGGGGGTTCTGGAGCTCTCCTCTGCCCAGCTGGATGATGCAGGGGTCTACATGGCTGAGGTCATCCGGGCAGGGGTCTCCCGGCAGACTCAGGAGTTCACGGTGGGTGTGTATGGTAAGTGGGCCCTGGGGTCCAGAGTGCAGGTGGCAGAGGCTGTTCTGCTCTGCTAGGCCTTGGGAAAGTCACGGTGCTGTTCTGAGGACATTTCCTTCCTGGAGAAAGGGGTCCCGGATGGGAGAAGAGGACTCCTGGCTTGAGGAAGCGAGGAAAAGAGCTAGGGGTCAAGGCAGGGGTGTTTGTGTAAAGTTGGACCTGGGATCAAGACTCCTTGGTCTTGGAGTCTTGGATCAGGAGTACCTGGGGGCATGGACTCCTGGGTCTGAGGGAGGAGGAGGAGGCTGGGGGCCTCCTCTGGCAAACTCCTGGGTCCTGGAAAGGAGAGGGTTGGGGGCTCAGACTCATGGGTTTGTGAGAGGAGAGGGATGGGGCTCAGAACTCCGGGGCTTAGAGGGAGCAGCTGCTGGGGCCGGAAGTCTTAGGTGTAAGAGAGGAGGGGACCAAAGATGGGCTCCCCGACAGGATCCTGAGCCCTTTCTCCCTCTCCCAGAGCCCCTACCCCAGCTGTCGGTTCAGCCCAAGGCCCCAGAAACAGAAGAGGGGGCGGCCGAGCTCCGGCTGCGCTGCCTGGGGTGGGGGCCGGGTCGTGGGGAGCTGAGCTGGAGCCAGGACGGACGAGCCCTTGAGGCGACGGGCCCCAAGGGAGCCGAGCCGCCCCGGATCCGCTCAGAGGGAGACCAGCTGGTCATCACGCGCCCTGTGCGCAGCGACCACGCCCGGTACACTTGCCGCGTCCACAGCCCCTTCGGCCACCGGGAGGCTGCCGCCGACGTCAGCGTCTTCTGTAAGTGGGGGTGCCTCGGGTCGGGGACAGGGAGTCCTGGGGGCCGAGTCTCCCGGAGTCTAAGCGGAGTCCCAGGTGACCCCGATCCTCGTGGTCCCGACCCCTCCTCCCTCCAGACGGCCCGGACCCGCCGATCATCACGGTCTCCTCCGACCGCGACGCCGCACCTGCCCTCTTTGTCACTGTGGGCAGCAACGTGACCTTGCGCTGCGCCGCCGCCTCGCGGCCGCCCGCCGACATAACGTGGAGCCTGGCGGACCCGGCCGAGGCCGCGGTGCCCGCTGGGCCGCGCCTCCTGCTGCCCGCTGTCGGGCCGGGCCACGCAGGCACCTACGCCTGCCTGGCTGCGAACCCGCGCACCAGCCGCCGCCGCCGCTCACTGCTCAACCTCACCGTGGCAGGTGGGAGCCAGGGGCGGGACAGGCGGGGGATGCCTGGTAGGGGGGTGGGGCAGGAACGGGGGCGGGTCTAAACGAAAGGGGCGGGGCCAGCGTGGAGCAGGATACCGGTGGGTGGGGCAGGGCCAGCGTGGGGGCGGGGTCACCAAGTAGGAGGGATACTTGTGGTGGGCGGGGCCAGCGAGAAGGGGCGGAGATACCTAGTATAAGGGGCGGGGCCAGAAAGAGGACAAGGGAAGGAACCAAATGGAGTGGCAGGTATGACCAGGACAGAGGGGCCGGCCCAGCACTGAGAAGGCGGACATTCCTAGGCAAGGAGCACTCTCAACAAAGTCGACAGCGGAGTTATATGGCAAAGAGTGGGAGTTAGAAGGGGAAAGAACTAAGTTGCCTGGGCCGGTAAGCGGGATCAGCAAAGGGAGAAGGTACCTGGGAAGAGGGGCAGAGTCACGAGGGAAAGGGGCGAGATCATTTGGAAAGCGGGCGGAATTATCTTAGAAAGGGGACGGGGTCCACAAGGAAGGGCGAGATATCTAGGAAAAGGGGAGGCTTCTCGGAGAGCAATTCAGGAGGCGGCGAAGAAACCTGGCAGAAGGAGTGGAGCTGGAAAGGAAAAGGCTGAGTTACGTTTAGGAAGAGAAAAATCATTGTATGAAGATGCAGTTTTCTTAAGAAAGTTGAGCAGTCAGCGGGGCTGCGGGCTACCCGCTTAGCGGAGAAGTTAACGGGGAAAGGGAACGGGATCGCAGGTGGGAGGTGTGAGCACCTATGGGGCGAGGCCAGTGAAGAAGGGTGGGGTCACCGCACAGAGAGGCGGGGCTGGAGAAGAGAGGGACTCCATCTTCGTTCTCTCTCTTCCCTCCGCAGACCTGCCCCCCGGGGCCCCACAGTGCTCCGTCGAAGGGGGTCCCGGGGACCGCAGCCTCCGCTTCCGCTGCTCCTGGCCCGGCGGGGTCCCTGCCGCCTCTTTGCATTTCCAGGGTCTTCCTGAAGGCATCCGCGCCGGGCCGGCGTCCTCCGTGCTGCTGGCGGTCGTCCCCGCCCACCCCCGGCTCAACGGCGTCCCCATCACCTGCCTTGCTCGCCACCTGGTGGCCACGCGTACCTGCACAGTCATCCCGGGTGAGAGGGCGAGGGGCTTTTTTGCTGTTTGTTTTTCGAGGAGGAGAGAGACTTTTTCTTTGGTCCTTTGGAAATTCTGAAGGGGCACGGGGTACCGCCTTAGTCCAAGAAAGAGGCAGGACTTCACTTTCTTCAAACTAGAAGAGGGACAAAGTTTTTCCTATACCTCATGGTGGTGGGGGGGCGGTGCAGGGACGGGTGTAGAAGGCCATCACTTTCCCACGTGTTCAGAGAGAAAGCAGTGATGGTTTTGTTTTTTATTTTGTTTGTTTTGATTTGTTTTGAGAGGGAGTCTTGCTCTGACGCCCAGGCTGGAGTGTAGTCGCGCGATCTCGGCTCACTGCAACCTCCACCTCCCAGGTTCGAGTGATTCTCCTGCTTCAGTCCCCCTGGTAGCTGGGATTATAGGCAGATGCCATGACGCCCAGCTAATTTTTGTTTGTTTGTTTGTTTGTATTTTTAGTAGAGACGGGGTTTCACCATGTTGGTCAAGGCTGGTTTCAAACTCTTGACCTCAGGTGATCCACCCGCCTTGGCCACTCAAAGTGCTGGGATTACAGGCGTGAGGGCCCAGCCAAAGCAGTGATGTTTTAGAGAGTACCGTGGCCAGGGGCGATAATCGAAGCACTTTGGTAGTCAGGGGCGGGAGGACTGCTTGAGCCTCGGATTTCAAGACCAGCCTGGGCAGTGTGGCAAGACCCAGTCTTGTAATTATTATTACTATAAAATAATAGTAATAAAGAATGAATGGCTGAGAAGAGTATTAGTTTCCCAGTACAGGGCCTGCCCCTATGGTATGTGTTCAATCAGTGTTTGATGAGGAAATTAGATAATGAATAAATGAGCTCATGAGTGAGTGAATTGGCAGTTCTTTCTCAGGTGGCCAAAGCACCAGGGCTTACCGCCATCTGATTTGAATCCAAGGTAAAGTCTTGACTTTCTTGACTGGGCTTCTCCCACCTGCAGAGGCCCCCCGAGAGGTGCTGCTGCACCTGCTGGTGGCAGAGACACGGTCAGGGGAGGCAGAGGTGGCACTGGAGGCCTCTGGTTGTCCCCCACCCTCACGGGCATCCTGGGCCCGGGAAGGGCGGCCCCTGGCTCCAGGAGGCGGGAGTCGCCTGCGGCTCAGTCAAGATGGGCGGAAGCTCCTCATCGGCAACTTCAGCCTGGATTGGGACCTGGGAAATTACTCTGTGCTGTGCAGTGGGGCGCTGGGTGCTGGCGGTGACCAGATCACCCTCATTGGTGAGCCACGTTATTTCCGAGAACCCAGAAGTCCAGGCCCCTCTAGCCCTCAGACCCAGAAGTTCAGGCCCCAGATCTTTCCTCCCTCAGACCTCGACTCCAGGCCCTCAGTCCCTCCTCCCTCAGACCCTGGAGTCCAGGCCTCAGCCTCTTCTCCCTCAGACTAAGGGGTCCAGGCCCCCAGCCCCTCCTCCCTCAGACCCAGGAGTCCAGGCCCCCAGCCCCTCCTCCCTCAGACCCAGGAGTCCAGGCCCCCAGCCCCTCCTCCCTCAGACCCAGGAGTCCAGGCCCCCAGCCCCTCCTCCCTCAGACCCAGGAGTCCAGGCCCCCAGCCCCTCCT
This sequence comes from Alouatta palliata, assembly GCA_004027835.1. Taxonomy (NCBI): domain Eukaryota; kingdom Metazoa; phylum Chordata; class Mammalia; order Primates; family Atelidae; genus Alouatta; species Alouatta palliata. The sequence goes on from PVKV010024699.1 coordinate 9,188, forward strand.
CCCTCAGACCCAGGAGTCGAGGCCCCCAGCCCCTGCTTCTTCAGAACCAGGACCACAGCTCCCTTCCTCCCTTCCCTCTCCCCTCTGGAACCCACAAATTTAGCCTCCCCCACATCTCTCTAGGACCCTCCATATCCTCGTGGAGGCTTCAGAGAGCCCGAGATGCAGCTGTGCTGACTTGGGATGTGGAGCGTGGGGCCCTGATCAGTAGTTTTGAGATCCAGGCATGGCCAGATGGGCCTGATCTGGGCAGGACTTCCACCTACAAGGACTGGATCACCTTGCTCATCCTGGGGCCTCAGGAGCGGTCAGCCGTGGTGCCCCTTCCGTCTCGGAATGCAGGGACCTGGACTTTTCGGATCCTGCCCATGCTGGGGGACCAGCCAGGGACTCCATCGCAAAGCCGGGTCTACCGGGCCGGTGAGTGAGTTGGGACTGTCAGCACTTTCTCCCGGGCTTCCTGGTAGTCCAATTCTCAGTCTGTTGTGCCAGATCCTCCCTCTCCCTGTTTGAGTGTCCTGGGGCCTGCCCTAACAAAGTACCATGAACTGCATGGCTTGAGACAACAGGAATCTCTTCTCTCCCAGGTCTGGAGGTCAGAAGTCTAAAATCAAGGTGTTAACAGGGTCCTTCTCCCTCTGAGACCCTGTGTAGAATCCTCCTCTGTTTTTAGCTCCTGGCAGCAGCTGTTTCATCCTTGACATTCCTTGGCTTACAGCTGCATCACTCCAACCTCTGCCTCCAGGTTCCCACGGCTTTCTTTTCCCTGTGTGTGTCTCTGTCCTCTTTTTTTTTTTTCTTTTTGAGATGGAGTTTCACTCTTGTTGCCCAGGCTGGAGTGCAATGGCACGATCTCAGCTCACTGCAGCCTCCGCCTCCTGGGTTCAAGCAATTGTCTTGCCTCAGCCTCCCTAGAAGCTGGAATTAGACATGTGCTACCACACCCAGCTAATTTTTGTATTATTAGTAGAGATGAGGTTTCACCATATTGGCCAGGCTGGTCTCAAACTCCTGACCTCAGGTGACCCACCCACCTCAGCCTCCCAAAGTGTTGGGATTACAGGCGTGGGCCACCCAGCCCAGCCTCTGTCCTCTCCTCTTCTTCTAAAGACACCAGTTATATTGGATTAGGGTCCACCCTCATGACTTCAAATGGACTTGGTTACATCTTCAGAGACCTTATTCTAAAATAAAGTCATATTCACAGGAACAGGGGTTAAGACTTCAATATATGTTTTTCTTTTGGGGTGGGCACAATTCAGTTGATAACACTCCTCCATTGGAGTATCTCAGGATTTAGTCCTCACTCCCCAAAGTGACCCCAAAGGCTCACTCTCATGGCCTTCAATACTCTGATGACTCCCAAATGTCTTATCCTCAGCCCTGACTTCTCTCTTCAAAAGGATGCTCCCTACCTAAGATCTTCACAGTTTTTTGTTTGTTTGTTTTCTGGGACAGAGTCTTGCTGTCACCGAGGCTGGAGTGCAATGGCGTGATCTCAGCTCACTGCAACCTCTGCCTCCTGGGTTGAAGCAATTCTCTTGCCTTAGCCTCCCAAGTAGCTGGGATTATAGGTGTGAGCTACCATGCCCGGCTAATTTTTTTTGTATTTTTAGTAGAGACAGGGTTTTGCCATGTTGGCCAGACTGATCTTGAGCTCCTGACCTCAAGTGATCTACCCGCCTCGGCCTCCCAAAGTGCTGGGATTAGAGGCATGAACCACCATGCCCAGCCAAGATCTTCACTTTGGATGTCCAGTTATCATCCCAAATGTCATGTGTCCAAAACAGACCTTTTGATGTTTTCTTCAAAACTGCATCTCCCAACCCTCCAGTCTTCTCTGTCCTTGTAAATGTCACTACTCACAGGCCAGGTCACCCCCAGCATCCTAATTGCCAGCAAGTTCAGTCCATTTTCCTTCCAAAATATTTTTCATCTTCACTCCAAGGCTCTGGTCAAAGATAGCATCCTCTCTTGCTTGGACTGCAACAGCTGTTTTTCTAGTCTCTCTATATTCTCTCTTGCTCGCCTATAATCCATTCTCCATGTAGAAACCAAAGTTATGGAAATCAGATCATGCGGCTGCCCTACATAAAAGCCTTCCATTAATTTCTGCAGGACCCTCTCAGGATCTGGTTCCTGGAAACCTTTTCTACTTCACCCTCCACCTCCAGCCCCCTCCTTCCATAGCATCCACCCACACTGGCCTTCTTTGAACAGAGAAAGCTCTTTCCTAGTTCTGGGCCTTTGCATTTTACACCCTTTCCCCAGGTTTAGTGTGACTGCCTCTGGTCTTTATTCTTCAAGTCTCTTTCAAATGTTACTTTCTCAGGTACCTTAGCTCATCACTTTTTCTAAATGTCACATCCCTTCCCACTATTTCTTTTTTGTTTTTTCTTTGTTTGTTTGTTTTCTTTCTTTGAGACAAGGTCTCACTTTGTGGCCCAGGCTGGAGTGCAGTGGCGTGATCTGGGCTCACTGAAGCCTCGACCTCCCCAAACTCAGGTGATCCTCTTACCTCAGTCTCCTGAGTAGCTAGGGCTACAGGTCCGGCCACCTCACCTGACTAATTTTTCTATTTTTGCAGAGGCGGGGTCTCGCTATGTTGCCCAGGCTGGTCTCCAGCTCCTGGGCTCAAGTGATCTGCCCGCCTTGACCTCCCAAAGTGTTGGGAATCACAGGTTTGAGCCACCACGCCCGACCCCCATTATTTCTGTCACGTCACTTTTTCTTTCTTGGCACAATCTGTGATTATGTTATGTGTTACTTATTTATTTCTGACTTCTAGAATTAAGCCCACAAAGGTAAGTATCTTTCCCCTTTGGCCCACTAATGAATCCTCATTACCTGGCTGAGAGCCAGGCACACCATGGTCACTCAGTAACTGTTAAATGAGAGTGCTGGGGTCCCACATTCCTGGGTTCCGGGAGGGGAGGGGCGGGGGGCTGGACTCCTGGGTCCCTGCACAAAGTTAGGGGGCTTAGGAAACTTGGGTCCAACCGTGGTTCCTGTTCCCCTTCTCTCCCTTCTCTTTGTTTCTTCCAGGTCCCACGTTGAGCCACGGGGCCATCGCTGGCATCGTTCTGGGCTCCCTACTGGGCCTGGCGCTGCTGGCCATACTCCTCCTCCTTTGCATCTGCTGCCTGTGCCGCTTTCGGGGTGAGCTAGGGGACTGGGGAAGGGGCAATCATAGCCAACCGGGAGGGACCCTAGAAAGAGGCCCATAGAAGACTTGGCTGAGCCAATCAGCACCGTCATAGGTCATCCATCCTGCCTTCCTACCCCCAAATCAGCCAACTAGCATAAGGCTCCGCCTCTCAGATCAGCTTCCCTTGCTATTGGCTGGGTAGGCATGTTGGGGCAGCCAATCACGTGTTCCTGCTTTTCCTCCTCCTCTCAATCAGGAAAGACTCCTGAGAAAAAGAAGCATCCCTCTACCTTGGTCCCTGTGGTCACCCCCTCAGAAAAGAAGATGCACAGTGTGACCCCAGTGGAGATTTCATGGCCTCTGGACTTCAAAGCCCCACTGGAGGACCACAGCCCAATTAGGGCCCACCAAGTGAGTGTGGGTGCTCCCATTTCCTTCTGGAATCAGGGCGGAACTTCTTGTATTATAATCAGGGAGATGAGAGGGTCTCAATTATCTAACTCCAGTTTTACTTGTTAGTTTACAGTCTGTATAACTTTATCCTTTTTAAAAATGCATCAAAGTTGGACAGAGCTTGCTGCCCAACTTTGATGTATGTTAAAATAACTGAATTCCAGTTTCTTTTCCAAAGGAGGATGAGGTAGGATATCCTTTTTTTTTGAGATAGAATCTTGCTCTGTCACCCATACTGGAGTACAATGGCACGATCTTGGCTCACTGCAACCTCTGCCTACCAGGTTCAAGTGATTCTCCTGCCTCAGCCTCACAAGTAGCTGGGATTACAGGCATGCATCACCATGCCCAGCTCATTTTTTTGTACTTTTTAGTAGAGATGGGGTTTCACCATGTTGGCCAGGGTTGGTCTCGATCTCCTGACCTTGTGATCTGCTGGCCTTGGCCTCCCAAAATGCTGGGATTACAGGCGTGAGCCACCGCGCCTAGCGTTTTTTTTTTTTTTTGAGACAGAGTCAGGCTCTGTTGCCCAGGCTGGAGTACAGTGGTGCCATCTTGACTCACTGCAGCCCCCGCCTCCCGGGTTCAAGCAATTTTCCTGCCTCAGCCACCTGAATAGTTGGGATTACAGGCATGTACCACCACATGCAACTAATTTTTGTACTTTTAGTAGAGATGGGGTTTCACCATGGTAGGTAGCCTGGTCCCAAACTCTTGACCTCAAGTGATCTGCCCACCTCGGCCTCCCAAAGTGCTGGGGTTACAGGCCTGAGCCAGTATTCCCGGCCCCTCCTTTTTTCTTTTCCATAAAAATTGGCCAAGGCCACTTTTTCTCTATGATGTGGGGTGGAGTTTTCTTGTTTCCCCATAAAAGTGGGGTTGTTGTGACTGGGTGTCGTAACTCATGCCTGTAATCCCAGCACCTCAGGAGGTTGAGGTGGGAGAATCACTTGAGCCTAGGAGTTCGAGACCAGCCTGGGCAACATAGGGAGACCCCATCTCTATGAAAAATTTTAAAAATAGTCAGGCATGGTGGCACCTGCCTGTAGTCCCAGCTATTAGGGAGACTGAGGTGGGAGGATTACTTGGGCTTGGGAGGTCAAGGCTGCAGTGAGCTATAACGGTACCACTGCACTCCAGCCTGGATGACAGAGTGAGACCATGTCTCAAAAAAAAAAGAAAGAAAGAAAAAGAAAAAATGCTGAGTTGTTGCCTGGCTTAGCTCCACCAAAGATAGGCAAATATTTTTTTTTCCTTCTGCACATGGAGGTTGCTCAGATAATTTCTAAAATGTTCAAGCAAGAGCTGGAAAAAGTTAGATGAGTAAATCATATCACATCCAGGGCACCTACTGAGTTATCGCCCCACCCCACCTCTCTCTTCCAGGCCATAGACCCGAGTCCAGTTGTCTCTGTAGGTGGAGGCCAGAAGACTGTTCGGGCAGCCACGCAGGTGTGATCAGAGCCAGTGGCCTGCCCTGTGCAGGGCATTTTGGGCCAGAACTTCCTATTTGACTCCAGCAGCAGGTAGGGCCTGCTATGACTGACGGTTGGACCCTGAAAGTGGGACTTTCTGTTTCCCTCTCATGCTGCAGAAGAGGAGTCTTCCTGTATTTGTGCAAGTAAGGAGATGTGACTGCTTGGCTGGGAAAGTCCTGCTGATCTAACAGTGTGGTTTGCACAACCTGCAAGGCTCTGCAGCAGACAGGCAGGGCTTGCTGTGTTGCTCTGAACTAGAGAGGGAGCTTGGCCTTGTTCTCTGAAAAGATCCCCCTACATTCACTTTGCCACCTGTAGGCCATACCCCATCCAGCTCCCAGCATCTTCATCTTAAAAACAGATCGGATCATGTCCCTCTTCTCTTTAAATGCTTCTGTGGCCTGTGCATTTTCCTTCAGATACTACCCAAAGTCCTCGTTGTGACCTTCAAAGCCTTGTGGTCTGGCCTTTGTCGGCCTCCCTGACCTCCCCTCCCAAGATGTTCTCTGCCCTCTGACTCTAGTATCACAGTCTGTCTCTCAGCCGCAGTTGATTTTGCTCCTAGAATTTGCTCTGCTTAGAACACTTCTTTTTCCCATATGTTATTCATTTCTCAAGTCTAAGGGTAACAATTACCATCTCAGATGACGATTCCCTTACCCCTCCCTTAGTCTTGGGTTAAGTCCCAGAATCCTTGAATTTGCCATTCCTGATATATAAATATGTAATTACTTGCGTGGCCGCAGACTCTCTCTCTAAACTAAGGGCTTCACGAAAGCAGAGACCACATCATAATCTCAGCACTTAACCCAGAGCCTGGCACATAGCAGGCAATCAATAAATATTTGTTTACTGATCAAATGTTTTGATGCCAGTGAAGAGTTGGGCTTGCTACTGCTGTCTTCAGCATAAGTCATGCTTTTTCAGCTGAGTTTCTAATTGAGAATTTAGAGAGTGCATTGGTGAGGATTCTTTTGACTGCAAGGAACAAAATAAAACGCTGGCAGGGAATATGGAGGTGGGTGGTTTCAGGCTGGCTCAGCAACTCAGTGATGCCTTTAAAGACATGAGCCCTTTGCATCCATCTGCTCTGCCACCCTCAGTGGGTTGGCACATTGTCTCCAAGCATGTTGCCTCATGTAGCAAGATGGTTGCTGCAGCTCCAGTCATCACATCTTCATACAACTGTATCCAAAGATAAACGAAAGGAGGCAGAACTTCCTTCCTATATATCTTCCCCGCCCCGCTACCTCCCTCTATCACTGCCTTCTTCCCTCTCATGGGGTGGCAGGAGGGCTATCCTGGAAACCTACAAGCAAACTTCCCTTTATGTCTCTTTGACCCATGTTGACCACATAGCTGCAAAGGAGGCTGGGAAAGTAAATATCTAGCCTGTATCTTAACAGGTGGGTCTGCCAGCAAAGAAAAAGGAACCAAACAAGTCAAATGTGGGCACCCAGCATCTGCCTCAGGGAAGGAAAGCATGTGAGAGAACTTCTGTTCAATGATTGGGGTAGAAAAGGCCACTGGGAAATAGAACCCCTGGGTCCTTTTGGAAAGGTGAGGGCTGGAGTTCTGGGCCCTTTACATCTCTTCTGTATCTATTTTGTTTTCATTTTCTTTTTTATTACTAGAGAGAGAAAACCCAATGCAAATTGGCTTAAATATACAGGGGACGTTATTGCTTATATAAGTGAAGATATGAGTATCAGTAAAGTTTTGATCCAGCTGTTCAAATGATACCATCATGGACTCAGTTTCTCTAATATTTCCACTCTGCCCTTCATAGTGTTCCTATTATTCTCAGGCTCCATCTGCTGCCTTCTCTACTACTGCTATCCCCACAGACCCAAGATGTCTCCATGTGATGGAGAAAAGCAACCCTATAGATACAGACCTCACATCACAGAGCCACAGTATCCAGCAGAAAAGCATCTCTTCTCAGGAATGCATTCACTTTCTCATTAGCCTTACTGGGTCATGTGCCCACCTCTGAGCCAATCACGGTGGGAAATGGGCTATGCTGAGTGGCTTAGGCCAATCACAGGGCATCTCTGTAATGAGTCAATTCCAAGTCAATTCCAAGAAAGTAGGTGGTAGGAAGGATGCTGGAGAGGCATCGATTGACTGCTACCCTTTGCCCTTCATTAACTCAAATCCTTAATGACATTGACACCTGCAGGCAGACTTTGGAAAAAGGCGTTTATTGGTGTGGTGGTCTCAACACTCCCCATGAACTGGAACACACGGCCCCCAGGGCCCCCCACCCCCTCCCTGGCATCCCTCCCCAGTCCCACCCCATCCCCTGGACCCTGGGAATGGAAGACAATGTGGGATGGGGCCCGTGCCCCTGTCTGAGGTACAGTCACTGCGCCTTGCCCTCTCCTCTCCTCCACCAGACTCTGGGTGGTGTGGTTTGGGGTGGGTGTTTATATAGAGGGTCTCCTGGGAGTCGGAGCTGTTGACATGGCATCTGTGTCTGGGCTCAGGATGTCTGTGTGATGCGTCTCTGTCCCCCACTTGGTGTGGTGTGGTGTACCAGGGTGGAGTATTCCTACAATCAGAGCTGAGGCTGCAGCCTCTCAGCGTCGCTTCCTGACAACAGATGCCTACCCAGGGGGAACTACAGCTAGTCACCAGCTACAGGACAGCTGGAGCCAGGGGGCTATTGCTGGTCACAGTCGCTGGGGTGTGTGTGTGTGTGTGTGTGTGTGCGGTCAGGTAGCCTTTGGGAGGTACAGTTGGTGGAGAGGCCAGGGAGTGATAGATAGCAAGCCCACACCTGTGGGCCAGCTGCAAAGGCCCCAAGGGCAGCTGGCTGGTGCCGCAGGTGGGGAAGTCAAGGCCAAGGGAAGTGGTGGTGGGGGTAGGGCAAAGCACTGAAACAGACAGGCAGCTCCTGCCACCAGTCTGACAGTTGGATGGAAGCACCGATTGGCCCAGGAGGGGGCCAGAAAATCCAGGGTGGGGAGGGACAGGGGAAGTGGGAAGGTCTCAGGCTACTGAGCCAGCAACGGGGCCTCTGGCTACAGGAAGCTGGTGGCTGACAGCAGGGAAGCCCAGAGCCCAGATGGAGGTCCCCCACTTACTCACAAAGGCTGAATGACAGCTTGACAGGTGAATGCGACACCTTTCCCCACTCCCAACCTGCCAGGAGATGCCCTTTCAACAGGGGGAGGGTCAGTGTGCGTGCATATATTGGGGAAGCAGGGAGCCTGGTAAGCCTCTCTTCACAGCTTCCACTGCAGAGCCCCACACCTACCTCCAGCCAGAGGTGAGAGGCAGTAGGGTTGGGGACAGTGGACAGGGGGGTGTCAGGGGTGGGAGGACGGCTGAGTCCCCTCCCCCAGTCCACCCACCCACACACACAGAGACATAGACACCTACACACGCATGCAGGTTCACACTCACACACTCACACCCACACGAGCCAGTTGACAGCCTGAGCTAAGAGAGAGGGGTATGGGGTGGCGGGAGTGGGTCACAATCGGAAACGTGAACGGGTGGCGAGAATGGCTGTAGAAAGATGCATAATTTTGCGTTATCCCTCACAGTGATGGGTTCTCTAAAGATCTTTCTTCCTCTGCCTCCTCCTCTTCTTCCTCTCCTCTTCTTCGGTGGCTTCTGCCCCCATGAGACCCATGGCTCCTGCTCCCCCTTTTCTCTCACTTTTGGCCTGAGGCCCCCTGCAGGGGGAGGCGAGCTCCACTGGGTTGCGCCTACATTCTCCACCACAGCCAGCCCAGGGCGGAGAGGAGGGCCAGGGGCCCTGGGGGCCTCGGGGCTGAGTTCTCCAGGGATCCTGGGCCTGTGGGAAGAGAGGGGGTCATGGAGGGAGGCCTGAGAGTGGGGGACCCCTTATGTGTTTCTCCAGGGGGCCTGTCTCTTCTGAACCCACCTCTTTAGGGGCCTTTCTGGATCTCTCACTGGGTATGCCTGCTTTTCTGACTCTTTATTTTATTTTAAAATTTTCTTTATTTTATTATTTTTTTGAGATGGAGTCGTGCTCTGTTGCCAGGTTGGAGTGCAGTGGAGTCACCTCCCCGGTTCAAGCAATTTCCCTGCCTCAGCCTAAGTAGCTGGAATTCCAGGCGCACGCCACCACACCTAAGTTTTTGTATTTTAGTAGAGACGTGGTTTCACCACATAAGCCATCATGGTCTCGATCTCCTGACCTCGTCGTCTGCCTGCCTCAGCCTTCCAAAGTGCTGGGATTACAGGTGTGAGCCACTGAGCCTGGCTTTTATTATTATTTTATTTATTTATTTATTTATTTATTTATTGAGACAGTCTCGCTCTGTCACCTAGGCTGGAGTGCCGTGGCACAATCTCGGCTCACTGTAACCTCTGCCTCCTGGGTTCAAGCAATCCTTCTGCCTCAGCACCCTGAATAGCTAGGACTACAGGTGCCCACTACAACGCCTGACTAATTTTTGTGTTTTTTTAGTAAAGACGGGGTTTCACCATATTGGCCAGGCTGATCTCAAACACCCAACCTCAAGTGATCAGCCTGCCTTGGCCTCCCAAAGGGCTGGGATTACAGGTATGAGTCACTGCACCCAGAATGTTTCTAGACGATCCTCTCAGATCTTCACTTCTTTTTCACTGTCTTAGCCTGGGACTCTCAGTGTCTGCCTTTCTATCTTACAGAGTCTGTCTATCTGGCATTTCTGCCAGTCATCTTATACTCAGCATGCCCCAGACTGCTGCCTCCCACACTTTCCTCCCCACACACTGGCTTCCACCCTCCCTCCTAATCACTTCTCTGTAACAATACTTCAATGTACAACCCCATCCACCCAGCTCCTCAAGCCAAAACCTCAGACCACCTTTGACTCGACTTTCCTCTTCCATCAGCCCTCCACATCCAGTCCAATGACTAGTCCTAGGAGCACCACCTCCAAAAGTCTCTCAATACAGAGACTTGGTGCCACTCACTGCCATCCCTTACCTGATGACTACAGCAGCCTCCTCCCTCGTCTCCCTGTCTGCATCTTGCCACCACCTCCCATTCCTCTATTTTATTGAGACAAGGTCTTGCTCTGTCCCCCAGGCTAGAGTGCAGTGGTGCAGTCATAATACCTCACTGCAGCCTGGACCTCCCAGGCTCAAGCAATCCTCCCACCTCAGCCTCCTGAGGAGCTGGGACTATAGGCGTGCGACACCTAGTTAGGTTGATTTTTATTTTTATTTTTGTAAAGATGGGGTCTCACTATGTTGCCATGGCAGGTTTCAAACTCCTGGGCTCAAGTGATCCTCCCTTCTTGGCCTCCCAAAGTGCTAGGATCACAGGCATGAGCCACCGCGCCCGGCTTCCAAAACAATTTTTTGTTTATATATGTGTTTGCTTATTTATCTACATGTCCACTTGTTTGTTAATTGCTTTTCTACTCCTACTAACCATAAGCTCTGCGAATGCACAAACCTTGTTTCTTTTGTGCACAGCTGTGTCCCCCAAGCCCAACCCTTAGCTGGCGCTCAAAGAATACTGATTGCGTGGATCGGTGTCTTACTGGCAGTGCTTTTCAGTCTCAGCGTCGGTCTCCCAAGTCCAGGGTCAGCCTGAGGGGCGGTCCCGGCGTCTCCCCCTCCCTAGCCCCGCCCCCGCCCCGCCCACCGCCCCCGCCCTGCCCCGCCCACAGACGCACGCAACAGCCGCATGGAGGCGCTGGACGCTCCCAACCGGTTGGCCGCGCGACACGTGTAGTTGCCGTAATGCCGGGCGCTCACGTTGGCGAAAAGCAGCATCGAGCGGGTGCGCTCCGTCTGCACCTTCAGGCCCTCGGCCGTGCCGCTGCTCAGCCTGTCAGGGATCCGGGTCAGCGGCCGGGCTGCAGCGCCCAGCCAGGCCCGCCCCTGACTCTCAGGCTCCTCGGTTTCGCGGAGACCCAGCATTCTGCCCGCTACCCCTGTGACCTCTCGCCTCAGGTTCTAGCGCCTCATGGACCCCGGGTCACTCCCACCGCTGCCCCTCTCCAGGCACCCTGGCCTCTCAGGGACCCTGGACTCTCCCAGGGTGCACCCCCAGCCGCTAGGGACTCCCGAACTCTGCTGCTCCCCTAAACCTTGCCCGACAGATCCTCAGCATTGACCCCCGACCCCTGACCAGCTCCCTGAAAAGTCCGGGGAGATGGGGCTCCAGCATTCATCACCCTGGGACCCAAGCTTGTCTCCCTGGGGCTGTACAGATCCCATCACCTAGAAGCTGGATGCACCAATTCCCAGAACCCAGAGCTCTGCTGCCTTCCCCCGCCCCCCTCCATCCCCCTGCCCCACAACCCAAGGGACTAAGGACCTCCCCCTGCCTCTCCCAAGGCCCTCCTCAGTGCCGTCCTCACAGTCTGTCGTCCTTGTACCACTGGAAATCCGCGGGGGGCACCGCCATGGCTTCGCAGCGCAGGAGGGCGGCCCGGCCCAGAGCTGTGCGGGCGCTGGTCACGTCTGTGATGGTCGGAGGATCTGGCGAGGGGCGAGGGTCAGCGAATTCTCTTAGCCGAGTGGGGACGGAAGGAGTCCCGCCCCCAGCCCCTGCCTCCCTCAGGCCGGGAAGTCTTGCCCCGGGCTTCCTCCTCCCTCAGACCCCTCCTCCCCAGGGACTCGGGGTTCCGCCACCCTTTCGTGCCCAGTGCCGGGGGTGGGGGGTGCTCACAGTTGACTGTGACCAGCACGCGGCGGCTGTCGGGCGCCGAGTTAACCCCGTTGTGAGTCACACACTCATACTCCCCGGCCTGGCCCCGCTGGATGTCAGAGATCTCCAGAATCTCTCCCTCCGAGGTGAAGCCGTCTGTGGGGGGAAGGAGGAGGAGGGGACAGGGCCGGACACAAACACTTAACACGGGACAACACGGGCACAACACGGACACACATCAGCGGGGCGGGCACGGCAAGGCCTGGAGTGCCCCGGTCAATGGGGGTGGGGTGGGGGAGGGGCTGCCGGGCCGGGGTTCCGGGGTCTTTCCAGGTCAGGGTAGGGGAAGGAATGAGGGTCTGGGATTCAGTATCTGGAACCCAGTGGCGTGGGCCAGAGAATCTGAGGGTTCAGGAGATCCCTCCAGGAATCTGACTCAGATCATGGGGCTCCACGGGGAGGACCCCAATGGGGAGGGGGATCCCAGGGTCTTAGGTCTCGGAAGGATCTAGTAAATACAGATCCAGTGGAGCAGGGTCCTCATTCTGGGATCCGGTTCATGGGGTCCGGGGAATCAGGATCTGGTAATTGGGATCAGCAATCCAAATATAACAGAGCAGCAGCACCCAGAGATCCCGGATCTCAAGACCAGGATCATGGGACTCAGATGGCCCAGTGGGGCAGAATCCAGGGATTCAGGGAATGGAATCCAGTGATCGGCACCAGGGGTGTTCGAAGACCCCGAGAATGAGGATCCAGGGGTCTGGGATCTGCTGGTGGAGATCCACATAAAAGGGCTGGTGGGTGATGTCTAGGACCTGGACTGTCATGTATGGGCACCCTGGCGCTGTCTGTGGGGAGCCTTGAGCACTGGTTCTTGGGGCTTGTTGAGGGGGAGGGAGCTTTGGATTCAGCAGGTCTTGGTTGGAGCCTGGGAAAGTGCATTCCTGGCAAGTTCCCAGGGGATGCTGATGCTTCAGATCTGGGGTCCATACCATGAGGCCCGCTGGGCTGGAGTATCCATCCAGCAGAAGAGAGGCAGAGATGTATGCAGGACTGCTAGTGCAGCCTGGCTTAGGGCATCTAGGGGCAGCGGACCTTAGCCCAGGAGTGGGGGGACATGGGGGACACTGGGTTGGGGAAGTAGAGCAGGCTGGGTTTGGCAAGTGATGCAGAAGCAGTGGCCCAGGCCTGGGATGGCAGGTGGCAGGCCAGTGGTGAAGCCTCTTAGGTCTGGGGTCTGTGGATGAGGTAACTGGAAGCAGGGTGGGAGGGGAAGCCAGGGGGCCTGGCTTGGGAAACTAGCTAGGGATATAGGGAATGGAGGGGCCCAGACTGCGCAGTGGGGAACGGGGCTTTCGGCCTGGGATGGGGTCCTCACCTCGGAGCTGTCTCCACGTGACCGTGGGCTCCGGCCGCCCCACAGCCAGGCAAAGCAGGTTCACACTGCCCCCCTCATTCACCGTCACAGGTGACGAGATGTTCACAATGCGGGCAGGGACTGTGGGCAGGGGGAGAGGCTGAACATGGACGCCCAGGAATCCATGCCCCCAGCCCTTTCTTCTTCAGCCCCAGGAGTCCAGACCCCCAGCCCCTCCTCCCTCAGCCCCAGGAATCCAGGACCCCAGCCTCTCCTCCCTCAGACCCAGGAGTCCAGGACCCCAGCTCCTACTCCCTCAGACCCAGGAATTCAGGACCCCAGCCCTTTCTCCTTCAGACCCAGGAATCTAGAACCCCAGCCCCTTCTCCCTCAGACCCAGGACCCCAGGACCCCAGCCTGTCCTCCCTCAGACCCAGGAGTCCAGGACCCTAGCTCCTCCTCCCTCAGACCCAGGAGTCCAGGCCCCTAGTCCCTCCCCACTCAGACCCAGGAGTCCAGGGCCCTAGCCCTTCCCCACTCAGACCCAGGAGTTCAAGATCTCAGCCCCTCTTCCCTGAGGCCCAGGAGTCCAGACTCGGAGCTCCTTCTCCCTCAGACCCAGGAGTCCAGACCCCCAGTCACTCCTCCCTCAGATCCAAGAGTGCAGGCCCCCAGCCCCTCCTCCCTCAGACCCAGGAGTCTCTGCTATTTTCTCTGAAACCTCTGTCTGGGGCTGGCTTCTTGTCTAATTGCTGGTCTTGTCTCTATTCTCTCTCCACCTTCATCCTAACTTGGTTTCTCCATCTCGGGCTCTGAATTCCGTTCTCTGTCTCTATTTGTGTTTATTATTATTTTAAATTAATTTATTTAACAAATACCCACATGGAACTTTCTGTGTGACAGATTCTATTCTAAGTGCGTTGCCAAAATCCACTGACTGGACGCTCACTACCAGCCTCTGGGGTGGATATTACTGTAGTCCACCAATTCGAAGACATGTCTGTGCTTCCCCGCCCCGCCCCCCGCATTTGAACATTTCTCCAAGCAGGATGGCCCTTCGAGATAAGATGTCAGAGTATCATTAGTAGGGCTTTCTTTTTTCTTTTCTTGCAGGGCATAGAATAAAAATGGCTCTTCTAATTGAGGACATCTGGGATTTGACATATGACAGCACCATCCCCATTTTGCAAAGGAGGAATCCAGGGCCTCTCCTCCTGCTCAGGGTCCCTGGGCTGGTGGACAGTGTGCTGAGGTTGAAACCCAGGCAGTCTGGCTCAAGTTGGAGCTTGCCAGGATCCCCCTGGGTTCTCCCTGTCTCCAGGTCCCATCTCTCCAGGTGCTCCCTGTCCTCCACCATTTCAGATGCCTCAGGAGCCGGGTCCTGACCGCTCTCTGCACCTCTCCCTCTGCCTCCTGCTTTGCTGTGGAACTTTCCAGCCCCATCTCTCCTGCTCTGGATCTGGCACTTCCAGCCTCGTGGGACTTCCCTTCACACCCTTAGCTCATTTTCTTGCCTGGCCCCTGCACACACTGTTGCTTTTCTGGTCTTAGCCCTGTGCCTAGCCAAAGGCATCAGCTCAGATGTCACATCTGGGAAGCCCCACCCCCCACACCAGCCTCTCCTTGGAAAATCAGCTCCCAAGGCGCAGGGACAGCCTGCCTTGCTCTGTAGCCCCGGTGCCTCGATCAATGCTGGCACAGAGTAGGCACTCCAGGAATGGTGCTGAACTAATGAACATGTTCTTCCCCCAAGCACCCCCTCATCCCTGTAGCTCTCCTGCCCTAGAAGCGCTCAAGCCGACGTGTTACTGTCTGTGTGACCAGCCTCCTTCTGCTGTGCTGAAATCCCCAAGGGCAAGGCTGCATCTGTCTTTGTCGCCACGTACCCCCGGGGTTGGAGAACACTTGGTGAGTATCTGTCGTCATGCCTCGTCTCCCCCACGCTCTCCACCCCTCCACCCAGCTGAGCCCTGGCCGAGGGCTCACCGTGCACAATGAGGTAGACCTGAGTGGTGTACGGCTGGTGGCGGGTCTGGAAGGAGCAGGTGTAGAGGCCCTCGTCGCCAAGTCCCACCTCGGTGATGAGGATGGAGAACTCCTCGGGGGTGTTGATGAGCAGCCGTACCCGAGGGTCGCTGGTCCAGCGGTCGTTGCCAGCATACAGGATGTTGGAGCGGTTCAGCCAGGCCACGCGGGTCACATGCTCATCAATGAAGCAGCTGCGGGGAGCATGAGCGTGGGAAGGTTCTTCTCCACCCACCCATCCTGAGCCTTCCCCAGCCGAGGGCGGGGGAGGGAGAAGGAGGCCACCACATCTCCAGGTCCCACCACAGCCCTGTGGGATGGATGCAGCTGTGCCCACCAATAGCTGGGGTAAGCTGAGCCTCAGGGAGGAAACTGTGAGCCCAAGTGCAGAATGGAAGGATAGCCCATGGTTATTGAATGATCGTGTGTGTAAGAGACACAGAAAGGGGAGAACAGATGATCTGGGAGAGAGGAATAGAGAGGCAGAAGGAAGGAGACAGAGACCCAGAGAGAGGGACAGAGACCCAGGGAGAGAGGGGGACACAGACCCAGAGAGGGGGATACAGACCCAGAAAGAGAGGGAGACAGAGACCCAGAGACAGAGAGAGATAGAACTTCAGAGAGAGGACAGAGACCCACAGAGAGAGGGACAGAGACCCAGAGACAAAGGGGGACGGAGACCCAGAGAGAAAGAGAGAGAGAGAGAGACCCAGAGAGAAAGCTACAGAGACCCAGAGAGAGGGGAACAGAGGCCCACAGAGAGAGGGACAGAGACCCAGAGAAATGCGGGGGACACAGACCCAGAGACAGAGGGACAGATACCCAGAGAGAGAGGAGGACAGAGACACACAGAGAGAGGGGGCCCGAGACCCAGAGAGAGAGAGCAGAAACATACACACACACACAGAGACTGAGACCCAGAGAGAGAGAGAGAGAGAGAGAGAGAGAGAGACTCAGAGACAAAGGGGGACAGAGACCCAGAGAGAGGGAGAGAGACAGAGACCCAGAGAGGGGGAGCAGGAGCAGGGTGAGGAGGGGTGGAGACCTGGGAAGCGTTGCCCCGGCTGCCAAGTTTGAAGAGTCGTCCTGCTCTCTAAGCGTGGTGTGTGCGTAAATTCTTGAATCCTCATAATAACCCAGTGGTAGCTAACATCTCTCTGTCCTTTTGACAGATGGGGACACTGAAGCCGAGGGAGAGCAGCTCAGAGTGTGTCGCTCCTGAGGGGAATGTGGAACCCAAGTCTTCCCATCCCAGGCTGTCCCTGTAACCAGGATCCCCACCCAGGAACGTGAAGCTTTGAAGGTAAAGGGGCAGGATCACGTGCCTCCCAGAGATCTGAGTCCCCACCCACCGAGGGAGGTACCTGAGGGTGGCGTTGTCACCTTCACACACCGTGTAGTTGTCGGCAAGAGAGTTGAACTCCAGGCTCTGGGAGAGCAGCCCTGTGGAAGGTGGGGTGGCTGAGCTGTGGCAGCTCAGGCAGAGCCCGGGCATGGTGGCACCTGCACATGCACGTCCTTGCAGGCACAGACACCGCCTGCACCCACTGCCACACACATGCCCTGATATTTCCAGAGATACACATGCAGGAGACACAATTGGAGCAGACACACGCAAAGAGAGAGACAGAGACCCAGAGACAGAGGGGGACACAGACTTAGAGAGAGCGGGGGGCAGAGACCCAGAGAAAGGGGGAGCCACAGAGAGGGAACAGAGACACACACACAAAGAGAGACACAGAGACCTGGAGAGAAAGAGACAGAGACCCTGAGAGAGGGGGACAGAGACCCAGAGAGAGTATCTTCCCATGAGCCCACATGACTCAGATGGATAGGCTCCCATGGACACACAAACCTACACACCTCCAGAGATGCAGAGACAATCACAGCACACGAACACAGATGCATGTGTACACAGACATATATATACAGAGACACATATACAAACGTATACGTGCAGACACGTGTACACAGACACATGTACACATAAGACATACACACAGACACATATACACAGATACCTCTGTACACAGAACACATAAATTCACAGATATAGAGTACAGCGACACACATACCAATATGAGCAGATTAACAATTACATAGATACGGCCGGGCGTGGTGGCTCACACCTGTAATCCTGGCACTTTGGGAGGCCAAGGCAGGTGGATCACCTGAGATCAGGAGTTCGAGACCAGCCTGGCCAACATGGTGAAACCCTGTCTCTACTAAAAATACAAAAAATTAGCCAGGCTTGGTGGCGAGTGCCTGTAATCCCAGCTACTCAGGAGGCTGAGGTAGGAGAATCACTCCAACCAGGGAGGTGGAGGTTGCAGTGAGCCAAGACCATGCCATGGCACTCTAGCCTGGGCAAGAAGAGCAAAACTCATCTCAAAGAAAAACCAATTACATAGATCCATATATATATGCAGAGATATGCACACATGGTCCACATATACAGACACATGTACACAGGTAAATCAACATACAGATACTTGCGTACACAGAATACATATGCACAGATACATGTATACACACATACACACAAATACACGTACATGGGCACACAGATATGCACACGTACATGCTCAGACACACATCCGTCATGGATGCACAAATACACCCTTAAACACACACACACAAACCTTCGCAGACACACACATCTATGCAGGCACACTGTGTGCCCAAGCTTGCCAGGGCACGCTTGCAGGAGTGTGCCCACGCCCGCTCGCACACTTCAGCAGGCAGGCAGGCCTCATCACTCCCACACGGTCATCTCTCTGTAGACCGTGGCCAGTGGGCTGGACCAGGGCCAGGGAGTGGGGGGTGGGCATGCGGAGGCGGTGGAGCCGGCACCAGACGGAGAGGGAGGAAGGCTGGCTGGATGACCTTGGACTCCTGGAGCAGGAGGGGCCTATGTGGGGCTGCCCTGCCCCCAGCCCGGGCAAGAAGCTAATTAATCTAATGAATTAATGACCCGTGCTGCCCCAATGACTCCCAGGAGCCCTCTCCATCAGCAGCCCCACAGGATGGGGCCAGGACGGAGCCAGGTGCAGTGGGTTGGCCAGGTTCTGGGGCTTGGGGCTGGGCCCTGCAGCCCCTCACCCTGGGCTTCCTCATACCAGAGTCACTGCTGGGATTTGAAGAGGATGGAGGGAGGGGGCTCACCCTCCCCGAGATAAACACAGTGGGCACTGTTACATACAGCCTTGGGAACAACAGAAGACAGCTCGGGGGTGGATGATGGATGCACACACACCCACCCCCACCCCCACACACACACACAGGCTTGGACAAGGCAGTGACCTCTCCAGGCCTAGAAACAGTCTGCACACTTGCTATGCCCTTACCCAGACAGAGAGGTACCCACACAGTCATACAGACACAAACAGCTCCAGCTACACCCACACACACACAAACACACACACACAGTCACATACATAAAACACAGGAGACAGTCCCACCCTCTCAGTCACACGCATGGCTATGGCCCCGCTCAGAGGGGCAGGTGTGAACACATAGTGATGCTGACACGCCCAGCTCCACGCAGACACCCAGCAGCAGGTCAGCTGGAAAGGAGGCTCTGCCCCAGGAGCGCTCATATTGTCACATTCAGCCCAATGTCACGTTCAGACAGACAAAAGGGTCAGTCCCAGGCCAAGCAATGGCTGCACCCCGAGTCACCCCACCATATACAATAGTTCCCACATGGCTCTACCGACATCAGCAACCCCACGCATGGCTGCAAAGTCCACACACAATTACATTCCTATACTACACACACACACACACACACACACACACGCACACACACACACACACACACATACGAGCTTACTAACGTAGCTGGTTACAGAGACACCACTGGCCCGGGCACCACAAGTTCCCCAACTTTCCACCTTGCAAGGCCCTGGGTCAGACGCACACAAAGCTACAACCTGTGTAACGAGACAGCGACACTGTCACATCCCCTCAAGCACAAAGAGGCCACGCTGGGCTGAGAATCAGGTCATGTTGTCACCTGTGATCAGATCACACACGGCTGGACGCATACACACACATGCAGATGCAGGGAACTGGAAAGTCACCAACAAAAACCTGGACTGAAGAGCAGTCACGGGGAGGGCTGCCAAAGAGTCACACGTACACACCAAGATCCCCTCCCAGGCTGGTAAAGACAGACGCACACATAACCTGCCCTATCCCCCAGATACACACAGGGTTTGCCATGCTCCTGCTGAGACACCGCCTGGGCCAGAGTTCCTAAACCTCAGCACTGCTGACGTTTGGAGCCAGACTGTCCTGTGCAACCTAGAATGTCGACAGCATCTCGTCTCTGGTCTGGATCCATTTGATGCCAATTTCTCCCCCTTCCCCACCAAAAATTCCTCCAGATACTGCCAGATGCCCAATAGGGGGCAAAATCACACCCCACTTTCGGTCCTACAGGAACCAAGAAAGGGAAAAGAGGGAGCTGTCCAAGGTGCCTCCCCTAAGGTTCTGGGGCTCCAGGACTCCTGAACTCAGGCGCTGATTGAAGCAGGCACTGCCCCCATGAATTGAGCCTACATACCATTCCAAGCTTCTTGGGGCTTTATTTTTTATTTGTATTTTTATTTTGAGGCAGAGTCTTGCTCTGTTGCCCAGACTGGCATGCATTGGCATGATCATGGCTCACTGCAGCCTCAACCTTCCGGGCACGAGCCATCCTCCCACCTCAGCCTCCCAAGTAGCTGGGACTACAGGCGCACATCGCCACACCTGGCTATTTTTTTTTTAAGAGATAAGGTCTTACTATGTTGCCCAGGCTGGACTAGAACTCCTGGGCTCAAGCCATTCTCCCACCTCAGCCTCCCAAAATGTTGGGATTACAGGCGTGAGTCACAGTGCCTGGCCAGGGCTTTATTATCTGGTCATTTGGGTGGCGAGTGGACCCTGCAGGGAAGGCAGGACTCCAGGCGCTTCAAGACTTTACTATCTGGTCTCTGGGATTGTCCATTGCACTCTGGTGACCATCTGTGTCTGGCTTCCCTATCAGACTGGAAGTTTCTTGGGGGTAAAACCTGGTTCTAACTCAAGTATGTGTCCCCAGCATCTCCCAGCACAGGCCCTGGCCCATCAGAGGCCTTGGGAAATATTTGTGAATACATGAATATAAATGGATGCCTGCAACACTCTTCAACTCTTGAACTCCTACTCATTCTTTAAGACCCCAGTGCAAATGTCCCTTGCCCCAGGAGGACCTTTCTGACTGTTCAAAGCAGAGTCCCCACTCCTTCTTCTGGGCACTGTTTGACTTAGTTGAGACAGTGATGAGTTTTGTAAGGGTTTGAATCTTAGCTGTGTCCCCCACAGGGTCGGGCCAACCTCAGAACTGGGAAGTGTTTGTGGAAAGGGCATGGATGGTTCCCAGAGACCAGATAATAAATCCCTGAGGAGCTTGAGCTGAAAGATCAAATGTCTGTCCCACCACTTCCTAGCTGAGTGACCCCCACTCCCGGCCAGTGTGAACTTCAGTTTCTCCACTGTACAAGGTGAAAAATAGGAGCTCTTCCCTGCAAGGGTTTTTGTGAGGGATTCCGTGAGAATATGCAAGCCAAGTGTTTAGCTCAGCTGTTGGCATGCGGAAAGAACCCAATAAATCCTAGCGGTTCCTAACAGCACCTTCTTTTTTAGGAACCATCTATTGCTATCCCTGGCTTGGCTTAGGTCTCCCTAAATGCTCCACTCAGGAGAGCTGGTGTGAGGGGGAGGGCAGGGCTGTGTCTGGGCTGTCAATTGCTCTAAGTCAGCGACTCCCAGACACCCTGGTAAGCATCTACTGATAAAACCAACCCTGAATAACCATGGGGCCCAGGGGACGCAGTGTGGCAGCCAGGCAGCTGGCTTCAAGTCCCAGTTCTGCCGCTGAGCACACAACTTACTTCGCCTCTCTGGGACTCAGTTTCCCCACCTGTAACGGAAATGATAATTGCACCTTCTTCATTGCCTTGTGGGGAGGATTACAAGACGTAATCCAAGTAAGGGTTCTAGTACAATGCTGACAGTTAAGTGCTGCAAACAGCCATCTGTGAGTTTATGTGGCAGGTACCAGCCTGTGGCAAGGGAGGTGTCTGGAGATGATCGGAGGGCTCACTTGGTCCCTGCCCTCATGGGATTTACAGTCCAGACTTACAGGCCTCATACCTGTTTGATAAACCTTGGAATGAAGGTGGTAGGCAACTGACTTTTCTTAAGAGAGAAAGAGATCCCTAACAATTTGAGTGACGTTAGATTGGGGGGTAAGAATCTCCTGCCGCCCTGCCAAGGAACTTAGGCAAAGCTGGGATGCTGCAATGGTTGGCAGGGGTCCGGAGGGTGACACTCCGATTCCAAAGTCCCAGAAGACACAGGTGGGAAACCTGGGATGCAGGGAGTGGAGGGAGGGGTGGGTGCATGAGACTGGGGCAGGGAGGAGGGGGTGCGGCTCTGGCTGGGAAAGGCTGTGAGAAAGGGCTGGACCTGGCATGTCTGGCAGCCAGGAGTCCCCAGGAGGCTCTTCCCTCCTTTGCTGACCTCAGAAGTCTAAAGGCATTGGCGCCAGTGACACCAGGGGAGTCCAGACCCTGCGCCAAGAATC
>PVKV010024700.1:0-30893 GCA_004027835.1 Alouatta palliata
AGGGGAGGGACAGCAGGGGGTGGGGAGTTGGGGAGGGATAGCATGGGGAGAAATACCAGATATAGGTGATGGGGAGGAAGGCAGCAAATCACACTGCCATGTGTGTACCTATGTAACAATCTTGCATGTTCTTCACATGTACCCCCAAACCTAAAATGCAATAAAAAGTATATATATATAAAAAAAAATAAAAAAAATAAAACAAAAAAAAACAAAAACAAAAACAAAAAAATTCTTACATGCATGGATCTTTAAACATCAGGTCTATAAAAATCTAAAGTCTAAGTTCTTACTGATAGACTTGAACCCTGCCCTCAGGATTCAGAGGGAGGAACTGGCTCAATATTTCATGTCCCTTAACCAGTACTAAACCTACTAGTTTTACATCCAATTCATCCTAAGCTTACCTAAGAACATGAAATTTTTTAAAGAGAGAAATATCTTTAACTTCAAGGTTCACTGTAGTTAATAGGACCATATAACTTGTCATTCAACCAGGGACACTTTTGGGAAGTAAAAAGGGATGCTATTAATAATTACACTGAGGAAACAGACATAAACCAGGACTGACTGAGGCAAACTGCGACATATCTTTAGGCTGAATATACCACCTACATTCCAAGGAGTTCAAAAAAACCCTTCCCTTAGCAAAGCCATTAAATGAGTTTGGAAGGAAACATTTTTGTATGCAGCTCTAGACACTAAGCTTCTCCACTTTCAGGTTGGTTATAAACTTATAATTAGAGCAAAGCTAACCAAAATCTAACACATGCAAACAAGGGAGTTTTGCAAGCTATTTTTTAAAGCGTTTTCTGTGACTGACTAAGCACACATTTACTTCTCACAGAGAGTGATTTTATTTTGAAATGACTTGCAAGATTTCATTCAGTGTCATCTCTGCAGAGGACACACTCCAACTAGTATCAAGAGTTGTACTCCTAATTCCCCGAATACCACACTGTTAATTAATCTCAGTGAATAAAAGGATTTCTAATGCTAACTATTCTGATGTCATCCATCGCCTAAAGGTGTTTCTGATTATCTATGAGAAGTGTCAAAAGATATGCTTTAGCCACCATGTGATAAAGAATTTGGACAAACAAGCAAGAAAATCTGGTTGAACTAAAGTCAGTGGTAGCTAGGTCAACAGACGCCTGTTAAAGAACTTGAAAGAATTTCATTTTCCCAGGAGTTGTTTTCTCTTCCTAAAGAGCAACTACAAGGAAATCAGAACATGAAACTTCACTAGGAAGTGACTGTGAGGGACAATGAGTAATGTAAAACAACTCAAGGCATTTCCCTTCAAGGCACATTTCCAGAGAGATTCGATTTCTTGTTTCTTAATCATTGCAGGTAGTTGCTGAGGAATTCATGTTGGTGTTGTCTTTGCCATTTGAGCATTCTGAAGAAAATGACTTGTACTGTATGTAATCAATATTTAATGATCCAGACATTGCTGCTATTGCCTCTCAATTTTCTCCTTTCTTTCCATGTTGTCCGTCATTGCTATATAGAAACTGTAAATCAAAAACATACAGCAGTGGGCAAGATGCTTATATCCTCCTCATCTGGTTGATTCTTCCAGGAAAGAATTTCAAGTTCTTTGAATTCTTCCTTGATTTTTTCAATTCTAAACATCCATTTACTTTAAAAAGTGCAGGCTAGAGATCAACAAAAAAATTTGTTGGCTTTGAAGCTGCACACATTTGTGATAAAGATAGTTAATTGTCCTTCAATATCCATTATACCTTTCTTTCTTTCTCTTTCTTTCTTTCTTCCTTGCTTCCCTTCCTTCCTTTCTTTCTTTGTTTTTTGTTTGTTTGTTTGTTTGTTTGTTTGTTTTTTGACGGAGTCTTACTCTATGGCCAGGCTGGAGTACAGTGGCCAGGCTGGCATGCAGTGGTGCAATCTCGGCTCACGGCAACCTCTGCCTCTCAGGTTCAAGTGATTCTCCTGCCTCAGCCTCCTGAGTAGCTGAGACTACAGGCACATGTCACCATGCCCAGGTAATTTAGTAGAGACGGGGTTTCATCATGTTGGCCTGAATGGTCTTGATCTCTTGAACTTGTGATCCCACCGCAGCCTCCCAAAATACTGGGATTTCAGGCATGAGCCACCATGCCCAGCCTTCCCTTTCTTTCTTTTAGTATTGCCATTCCTCAAATGTTAGGGTGGTTGTGTATTGCTACCCACCTTGCATCTAGGTGTAGGGTACATTCCCCACCATCTCCTGCAGCCAGTAGGATGACCTAAAGTAATGTGAGAGCCACTTAAGCCAATTGCCTTCTTCTTTCCCCCTTCCTTAAGTCTGGAACTCAGGTATATTGGTGATGAACCAGATTAGAACAGGCAGCTAAGGTTAACACTCCCTAGATTGTGGAGCAGTGAGTCAGAAGATGCCTGAGTCCCTGAGATGTCCTGTGGAGTGGTCCCACCTTGACATGCTGGACTGCCTTCCAACTCAGACTTTTATATCAGAGAACAATTTCCAAACTTATTTAAGCCATTTGTATTTTGATCTCAAAGTAGCCAACTAATATCCTAATCAACAAAATATTACAAACTAATTTATTTTAAGACCATCCTGCTTTTTATTTACCTCAGATCACTTAAAATGTCAGCATGTGGCTGGTAAATGTCTCTGTTAAAATACAAAATCTGCTTCAAGGATCCATCGGAGAAAAATTTCGAAAACTCATTTGGTAATTGCATTTCACTGCCCATCAGTTAACCTGCTTATATATTCATGTATCCTGAGAGACGATTTACTGAATTAAAAAAATCCTTGAAGCTCAAATTCAGTTATTTAAAAACAAAATGTAATTTTTTTCTAAGCAACAACTTGAAATTAAAATTTTAGGCCTCCCAATTTTGTTTTTATCTGTTTATTGTTAGTGTTACATAAAAAATAAAATTCTTTTATTAACACAATAGTATAGCAAGCATACAAGGTATTGATCAGCTATAAATACTAATGAAATAGCAAAATGTCTATTTGTTGGGAATTTTACCTCAACCACATCAAGAACTCACAGTGCATGCCCTCATTCCTTTAGTCTTCATTATTCAGTGTTCACTATAACATTATCGGTAAAGTACAAGCAAGACTTGTAACTCTATACTAGTAAGATTCACTTTATTGACTAGCTTTTGTTGTTTATTTTTCTCTTGTGTTTCTCATTGGGAGTGAAATAAAAAAGAAATTTTACAAGAATCCCTAGAAAACAAATGTGGTTACCAGTGTTCAAAGTGGGGTAGGGGGTGAAATAAGATGATGTTGGTCAGAGTACAAATTTTCAGATGAGGTAAGTTCTAGAGACTTACTGTACAGCACAATGACTACAGTTAATCATAATGTGTTGTATACTTAAAATTTGCTAAGAAAGCAAATCTTAAGTATTTTCAACACACACAAAAAAGGTAATTATGTGAGGTAAGGATATGCTAATTAGTTTGATTGTGGTAATCATTTCACAATGTGCATGTATATCAAAACATCTTGTTGGACACCTTGAATATATATAATTTTTATTTGTCAGTTATACCTCAATAAAACTGGAGGAGAAAAAATAGAAACAAAAATGATCTTGAATTATGACATAACATTGTCATCTTCCTCATGGCTTTTCTTTGTTCATTTAGTCTTGCATCTATTTATTGTTTCATTCAACAAACCTTTACTGAGTGATGTGTGAGCCTGGGAGATATAATAATAAATAATATGCATTCCCTCCACCCACAAGGATGCTAATAGACTCAGAGAAATAGGTAAAGAAAATAATGAAAGAAGTGAATGAAGAAAATGCCAATCCCTAGAATTTCTTTGCAGAAGTGCAGTGTTTTGGGGGGAAGAAAAACATTGTTATGCCACATTTGGGTGATGG
This sequence comes from Alouatta palliata, assembly GCA_004027835.1. NCBI lineage: Eukaryota > Metazoa > Chordata > Mammalia > Primates > Atelidae > Alouatta > Alouatta palliata. The sequence continues at coordinate 3,885 of PVKV010024700.1, forward strand.
ATATGACTCCCAAATTTCACACTTCCATTTTTTGTTTTGTTTTGTTTTGTTTTGTTATAAAGAGTATGTGTCCTGCTAACTCATTAAATTAGTAATGGAAATATGGAACTGCCAGCAGGGCTGGTTTTTTATGTGTAACAGAGAGAACAAGCAAAAAAGAGGTTGCTTTGGACTATCAGATCTCTTTAGCAGGCCTTTTCTGGAATATAATGAAGTTCACACTGGAAGGTAGAAATCAAAGACAATGAGGAGCAAGGAGTGAAAAGAAGTCAAGAAGTCTTGGTAGGTTGGGCCTAAATTGTGAAGAGTCTTCTGTGCTATGTCCAGCAGTTTACTTTTATCCTAGACAGAATAGAATTTTGAGAATGTTACAGGGTTTTCTGCAGTTACAGGAATCAAAATGAGATTACAAAGTAGACTAAGCATGAGCAGCACTAGAGGAGTGGGACTGGGCTACATGTTTTAACAAAAAACACAGGAAGCCTACGTAGCAACAAAACGGCATTCTTGACAATCCAGCAGCGCCTACAGGTCAGTGGAAGAGGCAGGCCTAATCTCCCAGCATAAACAAAAAAGACACAGGAAGCTTCCCTAGTAACCTGAAGGAGTCCCTAGAAACACAGAAGCGCCCCCATTGGCAGACAAGTGACCTCATCAAGCAGCTCTCTGACACCACAGCCAGGTAAATCCACAAAGACTGGGAAAAAACCAGCACAAAAAAGGTGAAACCATCAAAGACCAGAACACTTCTTCTCCTTCAAGGGATCACAACTCCTCAACAACACAATATCACAACTTCACCGAGAAGGAGTGCGAAGAATTGACGGAAACAGGATTCAGAAGACGGATAATAACAAACTTCTCAGAGCTAAAGGAACACGTTCTAACTCAATGCAAAGAAAATAAAAACCTTGAAAAAAGGTTAGACGAAATGCTAACTAGAATAACCAGCTTAGAGAAGAACATAAATGACTTGATGGAGTTGAAGAACACGGCACAAGAACTACGTGAAGTAAACACAAGTTTTAATAGCCGAATCAATCAAGCAGAAGAAAGGACATCAGAGATTGAAGATCAACTCAATGAAATAAAAAGAAAAGGCAATACAAGGGAAAAGAGAGTGAAAAGAAACGAACAAAGCCTCCACGAAATATGGGATTATGTGAAAAAACCTAATCTACGCTTGATCGGTGTACCTGAATATGACGGGGAGAATGAATCCAAGCTAGAAAACACACTCCAGGATATTATCCAGGAGAACTTCCCAAGCCTAGCAAGGCAGTCCAAATTTCAAATTCAAGAAATACAGAGAACTCCACGGAGATATTCCTCAAGAAGAGCAACCCCAAGGCACATAATCGTCAGATTCACCAAGGTCGAAATGAAGGAAAAAATGCTAAGGGCAGCCAGAGAGAAAGGTCAGGTCATCCACAGAGGGAAGCCAATCAGACTCACAGCAGATCTCTCAGCAAAAATTCTACAAGCCAGAAGAGAGTGGGGGTCAATATTCAACATCCTTAAAGAAAAGAACTTTCAACCCAGAATCTCATATCCAGCCAAACTAAGCTTCATAAATGAAGGAGAAATAAAATCATTTACAGACAAGCAATTATTGAGAGATTTTGTCACCACCAGACCTGCTCTACAAGAGCTCCTGAAAGAAACACTAAGCGTGGAAAGGAACAAATACCAGTCACTGCAAAAGCAAACCAGTTGGCAAAGACCAAAAATGAAATGAAGAAAATGAGTCAACTAATGAGAAAGAAAACCAGCCAGTAACAAAACGGCAGGATCAAATTCATACATAACAATATTAACATTGAATGTAAATGGCCTAAACACCCCAATCAAAAGACACAGACTGGCAAACTGGATAAAAAGTCAGAATCCATTGGTGCACTGTATTCAAGAAACCCACCTCACATACAAAGACACACATAGACTCAAAATAAAGGGATAGAAGATTTACTAAGCAAACGGAGAACAACAAAAAACAGGGGTTGCAATCCCAGTCTTTGATAAGATGGACTTCAAACCAACAAAGATCAAAAGAGACAAAGAAGGACATTACATAATGGTAAAAGGATCAATCCAACAGAAAGAGCGAACTATCGTAAATATATATGCCCCCAACACAGGAGCACCCAGATACATAAAGCAAGTTTTTAATGACCTAAAACAAGATTTAGACTCCCACACAATAATAGTGGGAGACTTCAATACTCCACTGTCAATATTATAAAGATCAATGAGACGGAAAATTAACAAGGATATCCAGTACTTCAATGCAGAGCTGGACCAAGCGGATCTAATAGACATATACAGAGTGCTCCACCCCAAATCCACAGAATTTACATTTTTCTCAGCACCACATTGCACTTACTCTAAAATAGACCACATCATTGGAAGCAAATCACTCCTCAGCAAATACAAAAGAACAGAAATCATAACAGTCTATCAGACCACAGCGCAATCCGACTAGAACTCAGGATCAAGAAACACACTCTAACATGCACAAACACTTGGAAATTGAACAACTTGCTTCTGAATGTTGACTGGATAAACAATGAAATGAAGGCAGAAATAAAGATGTTCTTTGAAACCAACCAGAATGAAGACACAACTTACCAGAATCTCTGGAACACCTTTAAAGCAGTATTGAGAGGGAAATTTATAGCAATAAACGCTCACCAGAGAAGAGAGGAAAGATCTAAAATCAACACCCTATCATCAAAATTGAAAGAACTAGAGCAGCAAAATTTAAAAAAAATCAAAAGCTAGCAGAAGACAAGACACAACTAAGATCAGAGCAGAACTGAAGGAGATATAGACACAAAAAACCCTTCAAAAAATCAATAAATCCAGGAGCTGGTTTTCTGAAAAGATCAACAAAATAGACAGACCGCTAGCCAGATTAATAAAAAAGAAAAGGGAGAAGAATCAAATAGATGCAATAAAAAACCATAAAGGAGATATCACCACTGATCCCACAGAAATACAAACTACCATCAGAGATTACTGCAAACAGCTCTACTCACATAAACCACTAACCCAGGCAGAAACAGATAAATTCCTAGACACTTGTACTCTGGGACACCTTTAAAGCAGTATCGAGAGGGAAATTTATAGCAATAAATGCCCACCAGAGAAGAGAGGAAAGATCTAAAATCAATACCCTATTATCAAAATTGAAAGAACTAGAGGAGCAAAATTAAAAAATAATGAAAAGCTAAACCAGGAGGAAGCTGAAACCCTGAATAGACCGATAACAAGGTCTGAAGTAGAGGTAGCAATCAATAGCCTACCAACCAAAAAAAGTCCAGGTCCAGATGGGTTCACAGCCAAATCCTACCAGACGTACAAAGAGGAGCTGGTACCATTCCTTCTGAAACTGTATCAAACAATACAAAAGGAGGGAATCCTCCCTAACTCATTTTATGAGACCAACATCATCCTGATACCAAAACCAGGCAGAGACTCAATTAAAAAAGAAAGCTTCAGGCCAACGTCCATGATGAACATCGACACAAAAATCTTCAATAAAATACTGGCAAAACAGATTGCAACAGCACATCAAGAAATGTATCCATCACGACAAAGTAGGCTTCTTCCCAGGGATGCAAGGCTGGTTTAACATATGCAAATCCATAAATGTAATCCATCACATAAACAGAACCAAAGACAAAAACCACATGATTATCTCAATAGATACAGAGAAGGCCTTCAATAAAATTCAACAGCCCTTCATGCTAAAAACTCTCAATAAACTAGGTATTGATGGAACATATCATAAAATGATAAAAGCTATACATGACAAACCTACACCCAATATCATACTGAATGGGCAAAAGCTGGAAGAATTCCCTTTGCAATCAGGCACTAGACAAGGATGCCCTCTCTCACAACTCCTATTCAACATAGTACTGGAAGTTCTAGCCACAGCAATCAGGCAAGAAAAAGTAATAAAGGATATTCAAATAGGAAAGGAGGAAGTCAAATTGTCTCTATTTGCAGATGACGTGATTGTATATCTAGAAGACCCATCGTCTCAGCCAACAATCTTCTCAAACTGATAAGCAACTTCAGCAAAGTCTCAGGATACAAAATCAATGTGCAAAAATCACTAGCATTCCTATATACCAATAACAGACAAACAGAGAGCCAAATTAAGAGCAAACACCCATTCACAATTGCTACAAAGAGAATAAAATACCTAGGAATACAACTAACAAAGGATGTAAAGGACCTCTCCAAGGAGAACTACAAAACACTGCTCAACGAAATAAGAGAGGACACAAACAAATGGAGAAACATTCCATGCTCATGGTTAGGAAGAATCAATATCATAAAAATGGCCATACTGCCCAAAGTAATCTATAGATTCAATGCTATCCCCATCAAGCTACCAATGACCTTCTTCACAGAACTGGAAAAAAACACTTTAAACTTCATATGGAATCACAAGAGACCCCGCATAGCCAAGACAATCCTAAGCAAAAAGAACAAAGCGGGAGGCATCACACTACCAGACTTCAAACTATACTACAAGGCTGCAGTAATCAAAACTGCATGGTACTGGTACCAAAACAGAAACATAGACCAATGGAACAGAACAGAGACGCCGGAAGAAACACTACACATCTACAACTATCTGATCTTTGACAAACCCAGCAAAAACAAGCAATGGGGAAAGGACTCCATGTTTAATAAATGGCGTTGGGAAAACAGGCTAGCAATGTGTAGAAAGCAGAAATTGGACCCCTACCTGTCACCTTACACTAAAATTAACTCCAGATGGATCAAAGATTTAAACATAAAACCTAACACCATAAAAACACTAGAAGAAAACCTAGGCAAAACCATCCAGGACATAGGCATAGGCAAGGACTTCATGACTAAAACACCAAAAGCAATGGCAATAAAAGCCAGGATAGACAAATAGGATCTAATTAAACTCCAGAGCTTCTGTACAGCAAAAGAAACCATCATTAGAGTGAATCAGCAACCAACAGAATGGGAAAACATTTTTGCAATCTCCCCATCTGACAAAGGGCTAATATCCAGAGTCTACAAAGAACTAAAACAGATTTACAAGATAAAAAACAAACAATCCCATTCAAAAGTGGGTGAAGGATATGAACAGACATTTTTCAAAAGAAGACATATATGAGGCCAACAAACAGGAAAAAATGCTCATCATCACTGGTCACGAGAGAAATGCAAATCAAAACCACACTGAGATATCATCTCACACCAGTTAGAATGGCGATCATTAAAAAATCGGGAGACAACAGATGCTGGAGAGGATGTGGAGAAATAGTAACACTCTTACACAGTTGATGGGAGTATAAATTAGTTCAACCATTGTGGAAGACACTGTGGCGATTTCTCAAGGATCTAGAAATAGAAATTCCATTTGACCCAGCAATCCCACTATTGGGTATATACCCAAAGAACTATATATCATTCTACTATAAAGACACATGCACACGTATGTTCATTGCAGCCCTGTGTACAATAGCAAAGACCTGGAACCAATCCAAATGCCCATCAATGATAGACTGGACAAAGAAAATGTGGTACATATACACCATGGAATACTGCGCAGCCATAAAAACCGAAGAGTTCGTGTCCTTTGTAGGGACTTGGATGAATCTGGAAAACCATTATTCTCAGCAAACTGACCCAAGAACAGAAAGCCAAGCACCATATGTTCTCACTCATAGGTGGGTGTTGAACAACGAGAACACGTGGACTCAGGGAGAGGAGCATCACACACAGGGGACAGTTGCGGGGGTAGGGGAGAGACAATGGGGGGTGGGGGGGTGGGGATGGATAACATGGGGAGAAATGCCAGATATAGTATGCACCTAAAGTAAAATGAATTTTTAAAAAATGAAAAAAAAAAAAGGGGGTGGAGAGCAGAGCCTTAGCCCCTAAATGACACTTACGGCTTTTCAAAGTGATCTAATAAATTATGTCTGGGCTTGGTGACTCATGCCTGTAATCCCAGCACTTTGGAAAACCGAGGCAGGCAGATCACTTGAACCTACGATTTCAAGATCGGCTTGGGCAACATGGCAAAACCTCATCTCTAAAATGGTTTAAAAAAAAAAGTGATCTAATTTTGACACAGAGTCAAAACTAGGTAAACCAAATGCACAAACTTTCCATTCTTTAAATATATCCAAACAGATCTGTAGAAATTAAAAATAAAGTCAGAGAAATTATCTGGGATCAATTGTAAAAAAAAAATTTATACTGAGCCACTTAAACAGTCAAGGAAGATTTTATTCAAGATGTTGCAGTAGGAGAGAGACTATTATAACAGGGGAGAAAAATTGGACTCAACATCACTGAAACAAAAGGCAGGAGGATTGTAAATGCTGGAGTAAGCTAATGGAAAATTCTGACAGACATTAGTGGAGCTGTGGGTCAACACAGTTAGGCCATCTGTGTTTACTAATTGTTGCTTATAAAAGTTAGGCTCCTACCTTCCCACAGCTAGACAAGAATTCTAGCTTTCAATGACAATATTTCAAAGGGTCCTAGGTACTTGAGAACAATATTTCTGGATTGTAGAAGATTTACGTCTCAAAGGGACAGAGAAAGAATTTACAGTTATAAATTTTCTGAGTATATGTTTTAAGAATAGAGAGATCAGCAAAGACTTGGAACCAACCAAAATGCCCATCAATGATAAACTGGACACGGAAAATGTGGCACATGTACACCATGGAATACTATGCAGCCATAAAAAACAATGAGTTCACGTCCTTTGTAGGGACATGGATGAACCTGGAAACCATCATTCTCAGCAAACTGATACAAGAACAGAAAATCAAACACCGCATGTTCTCACTCATAGGTGGATGTTGAACAATGAGAACACGTGGACACAGGGAGGGGAGCATCACACACGGAGGTCTGTTGGGGGGGTACTAGGGGAGGGACAGCGGGGGGTGGGGAGTTGGGGAGGGATAACATGAGGAGAAATGCCAGATATAGGTGATGGGGAGGAAGGCAGCAAACCACATTGCCATGTATGTACCTATGCAACAATCCTGCATGTTCTTCACATGTACCCCAAAACCTAAAATGCAATAAAATATATACATATAAATAAAAATAATTAAAAATAAAGAATAGAGAGATCAAGAACCTATAGTCAGTAAGAAGCCTGTTTAAAGTTTAGTCAAGCTGAGGGAATGTTAAGGTAGGGAAAGAACATGCTTAGAACTATTTGCATCTGATGTAATAACGACCACCTCTGTTTTCCCTGGTTCAGATTCTATTCTGCAGGTTAATTGCTTCAACGAAAGATTATTCATAAGGCAAATGGCAATCATATAAAACTCCTCTTTGCAAATGCTATTTTCCACGTTCAACCTAAATCTTCCCTGGGGGCTTGCTGCTCCCAAACACACATTTGATGTTTAAACTGATAGTACTCTCCCACCTAAGTTAATCTTTCAAAAGGAGAAAATCTCAAGTTTAATTGCACACAATTGGCCACTGGAAAATCTTTTCTGCAAAGGATATTATATGTAGGAAGCTTTTGACTCAACTGGCATCTCAACTTAAAACTTACACTTCCTTCATGTGTGTATCAGTCACTTGTCACGCAATGGATCTAGAAAGAAGGAATGAAAGATTTCTGACAACTGTTCTAACAAAAACATAATGAAATTCTTCTGATGAATTCCATTTTAACAGGTCATGGCATCAGATGGACGGGTCCAGCAATTCATTTGATTACTGGAGCTTTGCAGGGGAAAATGAGGTCTGAGAAAACCAGCTGATAAAAAAGCACAGCAAAGGTCGAACAAATCAGAGAAATGATCAGCCAAATGAGCCGCAAAATTATTTATTTGCTTGTAAAAAAGAAAGTAGCCATACTTCATCATATATAACCAATACCTTTCCTAGTTGACGGAACACACGATTGCTCAGACAAAAAGAAACAGGGTAGGGGTATTCATGTGTGCAGCCTCTAGGGGGACTATTGGATTTTTAACAATTTGTAAACACTGGAGACGTACTGAGAGTCAAAATAATTAGGAAATCATTGTTGATTGAATCCAGTATCTTGTCTTCTTGTCTGATGGGGCTTCCAGCTTGTTAAGGTGGTTACTACACAACAGGGAATGAAAGCACTGAGTCCAGGTTCATTTGGTTATTAGGCTTCTACTTATAGTTCATGTCCATCAGAATGTGCCTATGCTTACCTTGCTATTTCATCCTCCTGCTTTCAGAATAATCCCTTTTCCCCTCTAAAATAAAACGTTCTGACAACAAACATTAAAGACTTGCTTGTTTCTCTTGGTTAACTATTTTCTTGCATGTTTCTTTCCCCTACAATATAGATTGCCATTTAGACTCTTGTTCCTTTTCTATGCACTGATCATCATTGTTCTAAACACAGGAAATTAATATTCTATGTGCTGTGTTCCATCCATAGAACAAGAGAGTACATATACCTACTCCTTCATCCATTAATCCAGTATGGTACAGATGCGAGATGCAGCTTTGTAGAGCCTAGTGAAGAGAATTGCTTCACCTCTCCTCGGTGTGGTACTTACCCTGTGTTTCAGTTCAGCATCCTTTTGACATCTTGATTTGGTGCTGTCAACCAGTGGCATTTTTCTCACATAATTACAAGTGACCATAATCCTCCAAAACAGTGCAAAATACATTGTAAATGACCAAAGACATACTAAGTGTGTATACTATAGAGGGAGGAAGACCTTAGACAAGCACCATTAAAACAGAAACAAACCGGGTTGTTTTGTTTTTACTTTTCATGTTAAAATAACAAAAAGGAAGTTATAAAACTTGTACATAAGATCCCTTGCACCCTTAACCTAATTTCCCCCAATAGTGACATCTTACAAAACTGTACTACAATATCAAAACCAGGAAATTGACATTGGTAAAATGCTGTCTGTTACACTATTAACTAGACTACAGAATTTATTTTATTTTCACCATTTTCATATGCATATGTTTATGTTTGTGTGAGCATACATAATTCTATATAATTTTATCCCGTGTATACATTCATGAAACCACTGCTGCAATCAAGATACAAATCTGTTCCATCAGCGCAAAGGAACTGCTTCATGCTATTCATTTATATTTGTACCACCCATCCATCACACTCTTTCCCAATCCTATTCCCTGAAATAACGAGTCTGTTTTCCATCTCCATAGCTATATAAATTGTAATCATATCATATGTAACCTTTTGAGATTGGCCTTTTTCACTAAGAATAATACCCTTGATATCCATGCAGGTCTTTCCCTGTATGAGTAGTCCATTCCTTTTATCGCTGAGTGGTATTCCACTGTGTGGATGTGCCAGAGTTTGCTTAACCATTCAATCACTGAAGGATATTTGGATTGTTTCCATTATTTACTATTACAAATAAAACTGACATGAAAATTCATCAATACTTTTTTGTGTAAACATAGGTTTTCATTTCCCTGGGACAAAGGCCCAAAAGTGGAATTGCTGGACCATATGGTAACTGAATGTTTAGCTTTGTAAGAAATTGTCATATTATTTTCCAGACTGGATGTACTATTTTACATTCCGACCAGCAATATATGAGAGACCTAGTTTCTCCACATTATTACTTATATTTGGTATTATCACTATTTTTTATTTTAGCTGTTCTAATAGGTTTATAGTGCCATCCCATGTGGTCAGAATGTATTTTTATACAATATGTTCCCATTAATAAGCTACGGCCTTCTAAATTCTCCATTGCTCATTGTTATAGGTGCACTTCACATCCATAAGCCTACAGTTTTCTCTTCTCTCTCCTACACAACCTTCTCGCTTCTATAGACACACGACTTAACAAATACTCTGTAAAACAGCCTTTGATTTTGTCTTATCTTTAATCTAAACTCTAGAATGTTGTAAGACTAACTAGACAAGTGAAACTGCCTTGGCTTGCATTTAGGAACGAGAAAGAAAAGTGCCTGAAGACTCCATAAAATATGCACCTTATGGGTCTGATTTTTTAATGAAATACAGGATTTCAGATAAATCTTTTTTTAATGAAATACAAGATTTCAAAGAAACTGTAGAGACTCATTTCTGTAGTCAGGCTAGTAGCTATGGATTCTACGTCCTATCAAAAAAGCAATGGTCATTATGTTCCAGGAGCTAATTTGGGACTGAGAAATTGAACTAATTTTACTTGCTCAGATAAAGGATAATGAAGATATGAGATCTAGCTGTGGTGAAATCAAAACAGACACAAAGAGTTGATTCTCATGGCTCCTGAGTAACCCAGGAAATCAATTACCTGCTGTGCTATCAAGGAGACGTTTGTGGCTATAGCAGCCCCAATTACTGGTACTTGAGCTCATACCATATATCTTAAATGAGAAGTCTTCAGTACAATCTACCCATTTGTTTATACTGTCTTAACAATGTGTCATCACGGGATCAGCAAGGTTGCCGAACTAGTTTTGATTGAAAAAATAATTTTAAAGTACAGAAGAACTGGCATCTATTTTCCATATCATATATAAACACTTTTATAATATTCAACACGCTCCTCAAAATTCCAGATAAATCTATCCAGTTTAAAAAAAAATTTATAAACTTGTGCTGGAAATTCCTCAAGGTTTTATTTTTCAGAAAGAAGTTAGGGAAAAGTATGAGCACATCCATAAGTGGTTATAAGTAAGAAAAGCAATGAATCTTATGCTGAGTGCCACCCCAGCCAAATTAAAAAGAAAAAAAAGGCATTAAGAAAAGGTGATAACGAAGGTACCACTTCAAATCAGGAACAACTAAAAGAAAGATTTTTAGATCTGAAAAAAACATAACCGGATCAAAATATTTACATCAAAGAAAAAATATTAGGTCAATGAGTTAATATCTGCTTGTCTAAGAATAGAGCTTAAAACTTATGGGTTGTCAATATAGAGTTTGCTGTGTAACAAACAGCAACATGATCTCATTTGAAACTTGATAGTCAAAATCGATTCAAACAGATTGGGAATAATTTTGTTATTTTTTAAATTATGTGCGTGTGTTTGCATATGCACTCATTACTGATCTTATAGCCAATCTCAAGTCTCACTTGACACATCACATCTGGCAACGAGGAAACTTGTGAAGTGTATTACCCTGTATCACTACATTATAAACAAGCAAGGATAAACTTTAGAACCTCAAGAATATAATTGTTAGAGAAGGAAAAATACTGGGCATGGGTGGGAGAGTAGGAGATAGTTTCAAAAAATAAGAAAAAACATTGTGTCTTCAAGAAAGATATGTTCTTTTCTCCGAAGTTATAAAATATGCTGATCCCAAGAGGATAAACTCCAAAGGTATGATATGATCCCATCTTAACCAACCAATGTCATCCATCTTGCTGTTATTAGACTATCACCATGCTCAAGCTGAGGTCTTTTCAATAGCACTTAATAGTCTTAAAATTACAGAATTAAGAATTAAATCTCAGTGACACTTAAAAATTGGAGCTCATTTACATTTTAATACAAATTCTAAATAGGTACTTTTGATATATATCTTAAGATATTTGGTCACAATTATAAAACATGATTTGAGGACTGACATATTTCCCTAAAGCATAAAGTGAGGAAAACTAAATTTCATAGAGAAAGAAAAGAAACTTTCCTTCAGTAGCTTGGCTGAATTCTACTATTCATGTGTCTAAGGCAGCATGACACTACTTGGATCATTTTTCTTCCAATAGGAGAGTTGTGAAAGTTTGAGGATAAGAAGAAAGCCGTATAGGCACTCAAGACCCAAATGTTTCACCTTGTTCATTGACAGTGAACTTCAGAGATACACAATATCACTGATAACTCTGGGAACAGAGTAGTTCAGTTATCTATTTCTGGTTTGTTTGGCATTTCTGAGAAATGTGCAGAAAGATTCAATGTGATCACGTGCTCAAACTTATTAAAGTGGAAATTCAGCCTTCCTATTTCCGTGCATTTTGTTACTCTGAAGTGATGGGTTTCTATATCGACTGAAAAGTTTCTTCACATAATTATCCTAAACCATAAGTGACACCTTAACTTTTACAGTCAAAATGTTAAGAGATAGATATTGGAAACTTGTGCTAAAAAATAGTGCTGGTGAGGCAAGTAGAATAGCTTGCAATTAATGTAAGTTTTCACTCCCTTCAGATAAGATGTTAATAGTAAAATTAAGAGAACCATAAAACTGTTATGATGATGACTTTATTAGAAAAGAAAAATGGCGCTGATATTTAAAGCATTATCATAGAAGACTACTTTATTACAAATATATATACCCCTTTAGGCATTGTTCTTTTAGCTGTCCTAGGCTATTGCTCAGCCAAACTAATAAGTCTGAACTGTTTACTAATTCCTGTGTAAAGATGAAGGTATTAAAAACTTAGCATGAATACTAAAGAAGAAATATATGCACTAGGGAAAATGCACCTGTGCATTGCTATTCTCTGTCTGACTCTCTAACTGCCACCATTAATATTTTTTGTGTTTCTCACAGCTGTCAGGACGTGCTGGCTTCTGCTTTATTCTCAGCTCTTAAACACATCTTTGTGAGTTACATGGTTTGCATGCTAATGTTCAACCAAGCATATTATTCACTCGAATTTTGATCTTATCAAACACAGGACAAGGATTTTAAATGCAAGAACCATTCATACTAATTAGAACTATTTAACAGCCAGTCTTAGGCTTCTGAAAGACTAAGGCAAAAATTAAAAATGAGCCTCAAAATTAAAATAATAGCAATAGCATAGAAATTCTTTAAATGTTCATGTGTTTGTTTTTTGTTTTAAATCCAATTATTTTCAAATAATCAGAAATCTGAGATATACCATTTATACAAGATAAGATCAAAGAGTTTCAAGTCAAATACTGTCTTTGAAATCATTTGGCACAACTCCATAATTTCATGAATGAAGAATCCTGGAGAGCATGAAGAAGTTTGCAATCTTACCCAAAGTCACATTGCGATCTAATGACAGAGTCAAGACATAAAATCACACTGCTCTGTCTCCCAACATTCAAGATAAGCTGAGATCAAACAGAAGAAAATGCCAAAGCATTTTTACAGTCAGAACACTTAAGAGATATTTTTAAATTGCTCATTTGATGTAGAATTTCTATTCAAGTCAAAATGATCAAATTTCCTTACAAGTCTTTTAGTTCTACTTTTTAATCAGAAGTGATCCCATCACCTCTCCTATATGCTACAGTGGGAGTTATAACATTTATGCTGTCAGAAGAGCTGCAATTGATCAACATGTCACTTCTCAAAATCTTACACTATTCTGGTGTGGCCTTTTACCACTTTATTTGGAATATTGATTGACTCAATGCGTAAGAGGCATAGTTTTCCAAACAAACACTCCTCAGGAGACACAACTTGACTCACTCAAATGAATATTTGGACTATTAATTAGCTCACCACTAATTAAATGATTTAGCCTGCCCATAGGCTATTCACACAAAGTACATATTTAGGCTGGGCATGGTTGCTCATGCCTATAATCCGAGCAGTTTGGGAGGCCAAAGTGGGTGGATCACCTGAGGTCGGGAGTTCAAGGCCAGCCTGGCCAACATGATGAAACCTTGTCTCTACTAAAAATACAAAAATTAGCTGGGCATGGTGGCCGGCGCCTGTAATCTCAGCTACCAGGGAGGCTGAGGCAGGAGAATCACTTGAACCTGGAAGGCGGAGGCTGCAGTGAGCTGAGATTGCCCCACTGCACTCCATCCTAGGCGACAGAGGAAGACCCTTTCTCAAAAAAGAACTCTATAAAGTACACATTTGGGTTTCCAAGTGCACAGTCCTCTACAATCTTGAAACCCATTTCTCACTTACAAGTGGGAGCTAAATAATGTGTACACATGGACATAGAAAGTGGAATAACAGACTCTAGAGATTCGAAAAGGTGGGGGGAGGAAAGTGAGGGATGAGAAATTACCAAATACAGTGTACACAATTCGGGTGATGGTTACACTAAAAGCCCAGACTTTGCCACTAAGCATATATCCACGTAACAAATCTGAACTTGTACCACCTAAATCTATAAAAGTGAAAACTATGTAATTTTTTAAATGATCAAATCTGACGGCTGTACTGAGCATACCTTCTGCTTTCATCATATGGAAGAGTCTGCATGCACAAGAGAAGGTAACATATGAGGTAGAACTGCTTTGAAAAAGTTCCCAAAGATGTTCAAATTTGTGACTGTATATGTTGAATATGGGGCTAAGCAGATTATTAATAAGACAGACTGATGAGAATTTGTGAATTTTTCACACGATATGGGGAAAATGTATAACCAAGTATTGTTAACCAGAAATTTTTTCAGCTATGAAGACAGAGTGAACCTGTCAAACTAAAGGGATAAATTTTTCATTACTCATACCTTATATTAACTGGAAGTCTGAAGTTAATAAAACACTGTCAAATTAGTAGAAGTCAAAAGATGTTAGTAAACTGGCGCATGACATGATTTTTGAGACGATGTCACTAACTTCTTTATATCAAACTACTTAGAGTTAGTTATATATGAATATATAGGAATGTGGTAGAGAACAATAAAACTTGAGGGAAAAATATAGCAAAGAGGAAGGACAGTGAGTAAAATACTCTTTGGGTAATTGACCATCATATACCTAATAGATATGAGAATCAATACATTTTGTGTTTGCCTTTTGTTCTGATACCTGTGAAGCACGAAGAGAAGTAGAACTTTCACCTGCATTTCAAAGGAAACTTAGAGAAACAGAAGGGGTATAATTTTCCTGTTCTAAGACTAAATTGTATTCTCAGATATCAAGCTTCTTGAGAACCAGAATGAAAATACCTTGAGAACCTTTTATATTACACATTCACTCCTATAATCTCTGTTTCTTAGTAGTCGGTAAACAGCAAAAATCAACACAGTCTCCTGTTTGGGGAAAGAAGGCAATATGTAGATATCTTTAATTGGGAGAGAACCATTGCCTACACATTCAAACATCTTTTGTACATTAATCTCTCCCTTCTTAATCATCACACTAATCTTGTAAAGATTCACACAGATCCAGAAATGTCAAAAGACTTAATTGCCGTAATTGTTGAGGATTATATCCTGAACACAAAGACAGATGGGGAAAAGGCTTCTGGCTCCATTTCTACTGTGTGCTTGGGGGACAATCATAAGATAAGCAGAAGCCTGTTTGCAAACAGAGTAGCAAAGAATAACATACCTTTGAATGAAATGCTCACTTAATGATATGGCATTTCCTTTAGTGATCTGGAAATCAATTAGTTTTAACCCATTTCACTGTACCGACTACTAAGATGAACACAAAAGACTCAATGAGACTTCTTTGGCTTATACCAATGTCCCCTCCCTTCAAAAAAATTCACTTGGAGAAACTCAAGATTCTATAATGTGAAGTTTTACAAAAGCCTTTTTTCCTCATATAATGGAAATCATTTGCTGTATTATGCAGTGAACTTAATGTTTTCCAAGGCACATTTCAGTGGTTCTGCTTCACAGCACCCACATCTCCGTGGCAAGCAATGGCGTCTGTGTTTCTGCTATGACTGTCACTGTTATTTTGACTGCCTTTAACCTTCTTGGCAACTTGAGAATCGTTTTGTCAAGATCTGCACCCATAAAGTGGCCATGGCGTGGCCTTTGTTGATAAATTGTTCTCACTTCACTGGCAGATATTTTCTGATGTCTTGAATATAGCCACAGTGATCCCACAGTGACAGCTAACACTGGAAAAATTCTACAATGCAATTTTAACTACAAGATGTAGAAGAAAACACAGAAGACATAGGTGAATGGAATTGACAGGTCAAAGGATACAAAGACAAACTCCTTCCAGGAATGTCTGAGAGTGCCTGGTTATGTACATCCTTGCCAATATTAGGTATTATGATACTTCAAAATCTTTGCCCATTGGTTTAATTAAAAATAATATCTTTTTACAATTTGTATTTTTCTTATGAATGCAGCTTAATATTTTCACATCTTAATTTGTCATTGCTGTCTCTCCCTGTTCACTTTGCCTGTTTTTCTGTCGAGGGCATTGTCTTTATTGAATTGGAAGACCACTTTATGTACAGAATACCAATTCTAAAGCTGAGAATATATTATGAGATAAATGACCAATATCTCTTTGATCTGAAATGCCTGCAACAGGATAGTGAAAATGTTATTCATTGAAATTCCATAAGAGTCAGTGGGGAGGAAGTATATTTCTCTGCAGTCTCTACATGAAGAAAGAGTTGTTTATCGAGCTTTGAGTTTCGGAAGCTTGAGGCATACAAGAGGCATGAGAAAGGCAGTGGGAAGTGTGGGTGTGTGATGTGAATGGAAGCAATCTGAATGTCAGTAATAGAAGATTATTAAGTAAATTATAATATGATACACATAATGAGATGCTATGCAATTGTGGTAGGCAGCTTCTAAAATCATCCACAGTGATACCCAGCCCCTGATATGTATGTCTTTGTATTACCTCCTCCCCTTTAATGGATCTAGTGATTTGTTTCTAACAAACAGAATATGGCAAGAGCCATGGGATATTGCCTCTGAGATCAGGTTACAGAAAGACTCTGCTTCTCTCTCGGTCATCCTTTCTTGCTCTCTGAGGTCCTCTGATTGTATCCAGCTGCTCTGCTGTGAGCTGTCCTATCAAGAGGCTCATGTGGCAAGGAATTAAGGGAAGTTCAGTCCAGTGACCTACGAGGAATGCAGTTCTCCCAGCACCATATGTGTGAGCTTGTAAGCAACCCTCCCCAAGTTGTGTCCTGAGATTTCTACAGCCCCAACCCACATAAATGTTTATTGTTTTAAGACACTAATCTTCAGGGTAATTTGCTATGCAACAATAAATAATGAATGCAGCAGCCACTAAAAATGATTATGCAGATGTCTGGTTGTATGTACAATGGGGGGATGGATGTGTGAGTATGTGCACATGTCTGTTCTGCTGCAACACGTTTCTGTATATACACAATTAGTAAACAGGGGAATTATGACAGTATAAGTTGGAGTTGTGCTGGTTCATATGTGACTTTTTCTGGATACATAAAGCCAGAATAGGAGGACTGGACTTCTAACTATAAGCAGGAAAGGAAAAACCCTCTGCTCAGCAGCTGCTCTGACATTAGGAGCCCCTTGCCTATTTTAAGAAATATATAACAAGTACTTAGAAGATAAAATATGGACAAGGCTATTTATTAAAGCATGATTTGCAAGATTTATGGTAAGAAAAGACTGAAAAAAAAACCGAAATTTCATCCAGTATAAGATTGATTATGTAAACTATGGTATACTAACCAATGTAGGTCTATGCTGATATAATAGCTGATGAAAATTCATTATGGCAATGTAGAGTAATCTACAGGATTTAGCTATTAACTGAAAGACAGCAAGGAACTGAACAGTGAACCTCATAAAAGAGGGGAAATATCAATATGTATAATATTTGCTAAGATTTTCAAAAAGAAACTTAGAAAGATACTCAAAAATTATTTTAAAACATAACACCAAATCCAATTAACAAATTTTCCTTGAATTCTGATTTGAAGAAAGAAATGACAAAAAGATTTTTTTTAAGACGGAGTCTCACTCTGTCACCAGGCTGGAGTGCGGTGGCCCGATCCTGGTTCACTGCAACCTCCGCCTCCGGGTTCAAGCCATTGTCCTATCTCAGCCTCCCGAGTAGCTGGGACTACAGGCACACACCACCATACTCAACTAATTTTTTTGTATTTTTAGTATACACTGGGTTTCACCATGTTGGCCAGGATGGTCTCTATCTCTTGATCTCATGATCTGCCCGCCTCGGCCTCCCAAAGTGCTGGGATTGCAGGCGTGAGCCACCACACCCAGCTGATTTTTTTTTTAAGTGGAAAAACTCGAACATGAATTTGATATTAGATGATGTCAAAAATTTTGATCAATTTTGTTAGGTGGGAAAGTGGCGTTATGTTTACAGGTTTTTTAAGTTTTTATTGGGTAGGAATATATACTGATTTATTAGCAAGTAAAATTATAGACAGATGCAACAGGATTGGAAAAATATAATTGTTGAAGCTAGATTTTGAATGCACTATGTATTTTTTTTACTTCAAGGTATGCTTAAAATTTGTCATAATAAAAAGTTGAAAAGCAAATAAATAAATTTTTAAAAAAGATTTGCTTGCAGACCTTTCTACTTAGAGAGACACAGCCCCCGGGAGGTGAGAAAGGTGCAGCTCTCACCTTATAGCAGATTCCACAGTTGTCAATGCCCACCTTAACGGTAGCCCCAGTGGCTCAGAAATCTGTTTCTATCTGCACTGTGCATACTTTCGCAGAGCATGCTCCTTCCTGTTCTAATTAAAGGGTTGATGGCACTACCACTCTACTGTCCTTGCATTTTTAAAATCTCTCACATACCAGCCTGCAGTAATGCTGAATTGTCTGGCAGTCTATCTTATCTACCCAGGTACTAGCAATTGTTTTTGCTGGTGCCCTGGCTGCAAGTTCACTTGGACTTTGAATACTCTGCCCTAACCTTATTTTCCAATTAATCCCTGTCATTTTTAGTGTACAATTTTGCCAAATATAAGGTTTTTTGGAAATGTACACACTCGTTTTAGCAGAAATACCTATACATGCAAAAAAAAATGTACAGATAAGAGCAACTTAGCAAATAATTTTTGTATAGCATAATTTGAATTGTGTTGAAACACATACATATATACGCATAAAAAAAGATTTTTGTACTTGTTTGTATGAGTTCTCTAACTTTTCTAGAAGCATTTTTGTGGGTTTATAAAAGAAATGATAAGAGATTTTAAAATAAAACAAGCAACTGATAGCCCAGAGCCTGACCATTTATACAACTAGAAAGGTCAGATTCAAGGGCAAAGAAGTGGAGGTGGAGTAAATTCTGTAATTGCCTGTGGCTTAGAGAAGTCTCAACACTCTGTTCTGAGTATCTCTGGAAGAGATCACTTCACAAACCCCACACCAGCAAATGTTTAGTTGTCCTGTGCCAGGGTGAAAAACAGAATGGGTTGGGGGATTTGCGAGGAAGGCGTTGACTATTCTGAATCTTATTTTGGCAAAAGCTGCTGAAAAGCCAAAAATCTGACATTTATCAAGATGACATCTTAAATTGAAAGATATTTTTGAAACTCACTTTTATCAAAAACCACTTTCTACTGTGATAGTCGTCTTTAATGTATCATCTTGACAATATTTTTGATATATGTATAGCTCTCTTCACTTTACAGAGTAGGAAACGCTCAGAGACTTAACTAATATGATGAGGTTATGAACATGGTAAGAATAGAGAAGGGAATTCGTTCTACCTCTCTCCTGAAAGTTTGTATTTCAGAGAAAATCACACATATTGTTATTAATCAACTTATTTTATAAGCAAGTTAATTTCTCAAGATTGGACTATCTGGGTGACTTTCCAAAATATCAGTTAATATTACCATGGTAAAGTAATCCCTAATATCATAATTCAGTTCCATCATTCTGATTACAACTAAATACAAACACTTGCCCAGAGAAATGTAGTTAATTGTTGATTATCTTTGTCCCTAGAACTGGAGGAAGGGGAGTTTATGTGAATAAGGAAGCCCACTTGCCCAAAGCCACACACGAAACTGGAAGCCAAGAGTTAAGTGTTCCTGTCCCTTCCTGAGAATGGACACTGGGGCAATGCCTGTTAGCCCAGGTTCTCTGCAGGATCCCATAGAGCATAGCGCTCACAGTGGCCTATCTGTCGATCTTTCTCCGTCCCCCTTCTTTCTCACCTGGGCCGTAAATATAGTTAGCATATCCTCCTGAATAAAACCATACAAATTATGCTGTCAGTAGAATCATTACATTTTTAGTTCAAGTTTAATTTTTCTTTAACTTGTTAGAAATCTTAATCAATGTCTTATATGGCATTGCAAAGGTAACACCCTCAGGACCTCATAAGAGCCCTTTCTCCAGCCTTTTTAGTGTTCTCCCTTTCTATCTCTTCCAAATTGCCAACTTTCACACTTGCATGACCTTCCGATCCTTGGAACACTCCAGTGAATACACCCCGATTGCTGTAGCTGCTGAACTACTTTCTGCTCTTTTGATTCTGCTCCAAACATTCATTTCCCTTGAAACTCTCCTTGTTCGGCTCTTGAAACTCTCCTTACTGTCTATTCCACCTTCTCCTAAGGTCAGTCTTGAGCACTAAAGAGAGGTAAGGGGCACTGAAAACACTAGAATTCTGTCCACCAGGCCTTTCACATACTTATAACACAGATCACCAGCATTCCTGATGGAAGCCCTGAAGTCCTCCCATCACCCAATGCCTACTAGATTATCAAAAAAAAAAATCAGTTATGGAAAGATATTTTAATATTGAGTAATGTGATTCTATTCTGGCATTTAAAAATTAATAATACTCACCTCAGGCCAGGATTTCGAGACTAGTCTGGGCAACATAGCGAGACCCACATCTCTACAAAAGATTTAAAAAATTAGCCAGGCATGGTGGTGCACACCTGTAGTTTCAGCTACTTGGAAGACTGAGGCAGGAGGACGCTTGAGCCCAGGAGTTCAAGGCTACAGTGAGCTATGACCGCCACTGCTCTCCAGCCTGGCTAGCAGAGCAAGATCCTATGTCTAAATAAATAAATATATATATGTATATACACACACACACACAGATATATATATATATAATACTGGCATAAGTGTTAAATCTCACCTTTTGTTTTTTGCATTTTTTTTATTATACTTTAGGTTCTGGGATACATGTGCAGATCATGCAGGATTTTTGCATAGGTACACACATGGCAATGTGGTTTGCTGTCTCCATCCACCTGTCACCTACATCTGGCATTTCTCCCCATTTATCCCTCACTGACCCCCACAACCCCACCGGCTATCCCTCCCTTGGCAGCCCCCAACAAATCCCAGGGTGTGATGCTCCCCTCCCTGTGTCCATGTGTTCTCATTGTTCATCACCCACCTATGAGTGAGAACATGTGGTGTTTGATTTTCTGTTCTTGTGTCAGTTTGCTGTGAATGATGGCTTCCAGATTCATCCATGTCCCTACAAAGGACACAAACATCATTTTTTATGGCTGCATACTATTCCATGGTGTATATGTGCCACATTTTTCTTGTCCAGTCTATAGTTGATGGGCATTTGGGTTGGTTCAAGGTCTTTACTATTGTAAACAGTGCCACTAGGAACATACCTGTGCATGTGTCTTTGTCATAGAAGGATTTATAATCCTTTGAGTATATATCCAGTAATGGGATTGCTGGGTCAAATGGAATTTCTATTTCTAGATCCTTGAGGAAGCACCACATTGTCTTCCACAATGGTTGAACTAATTTACACTCCCACCAACAGCGTAAGAGTGTTCCTATTTCTCCACATCCTCTCCAGCATCTGTTGTTTCCAGATTTTTTAATGATCGCCATTCTAACTGGCGTGAGATGGTATCTCAATGCGGTTGTGATTTGCATTTCTCTAATAATCAGTGATGATGAGATTTTTTTCGTATGTTTGTTGGCCTCACATATGTCTTCTTTTGAAAAGTTTCTGTTCATACCCTTTGCCCACTTTTGGATGGGTTTGTTTGTTTATTTTTTTCTTGTAAATCTGTTTAGTTCTTTGTAGATTCTGGAGATTAGCCCTTTGTCAAATGGGTAGATTGCAAAATTTTTTTCCGATTCTGTTGGTTGCCAGTTCACTCTAATGATTGTTTCTTTTGCTGTGCAGAAGCTGTGGAGTTTGATTAGGTCCCACTTGTCTATTTTGTTTTTGTTGCCAATGCTTTTGATGTTTTAGTCATGAAGTTCTTGCCTATGCCTATGTCCTGAATGGTTTTGCCTAGGTTTTCTTCTAGGGTTTTTATGGTGTTAGGTCTTATGTTTAAGTCTTTAATCCATCTGAGTTAGTTTTAGTGTAAGGTGTCAGGAAGGGGTCCAGTTTCTGCTTTCTGCCCATGGCTAGCCAGTTTTCCCAACACCATTTATTAAACAGGAATCTTTTCCCCATTGCTTTTTGCTGTCAGGTTTGTCAAAGATCAGATGATTGTAGATGTATGGGGTTGCTTCTGAGGCCTCTGTTCTGTTCCATTGGTCCATGTCTCTGCTTTGGCACCAGTACCATGCTGTTTTGATTACTGTAGCCTTGTAGTATAGCTTGAAATCAGGTAGCATGATGCCTCCAGCTTCATTCTTTTTGTTTAGGATGTCTTGGCTTTGCAGGCTCTCTTTTAGTTCCATATGAAGTTTAACATGGCTTTTTCCAGTTCTGTGAAGAAGGTCATTGGTAGCTTGATGGGGATAGCATTGAATCTATAATTTACTTTGGGCAGTATGGCCATTTTCACTATATTGATTCTTCCTAACCATGAGCATGGAATGTTTCTCCATCTGTTTGTGTCATCTCTTATTTCGTTGAGCAGTGGTTTGTAGTTTGGCTCGATATGAAATTCTCAGTTGAAAGTTCTTTTCTTTAAGGATGTTGAATATTGGCCCCTACTCTCTTCTGGCTTGTAGGGTTTCTGCCGAGAAATCCACTGTGAGTCTGATGGGCTTCCCTTTGTGGGCTGCCCTTAGCATTTTTTCCTTCTTTTCAATCCTGGTGAATCTGATGATTATGTGCCTTGGAGTTGCTCTTCTTAAGGAATATCTTTGTGGTGTTCTCTGTATTTCCTGGACTTGAACGGTGGCCTGCCTTGTTAGGTTGGGGAAGTTCTCCCAGATAATATCCTGAAGAGTGTTTTCCAGCTTGGATTCATTCTCTCCATCACATTCAAGTACACCTATTAAACATAGATTAGGTCTTTTCACATAATACCATATTTCTTGGAGGCTTTATTTATTTCTTTTTACTCTTTTCTCTCTATTCTTGCCTTCTCCTTTTACTTCATTGAGTTAATCTTCAACCTCTGATATCCTTTCTTCTGCTTAGTCAATTCGGCTATTAAAACGTGTGTATGCTTCATGAAGTTCTCATGCTGTGTTTTTCCACTCCATCAAGTCATTTATAGTCTTCTCTAAACCGTTTATTCTAGTCAGCATCTCATCTAATATTTTTTCTAGGTTCTTAGTTTCTTTGCATTGGGTTAGCACATGCTTTTTTAGCTCTGAGAAGTTTATTACCCAACTTCTGAAGCCTGTTTCTGTCAATTCATCAGATTCATTCTCCATCCATCTTTGATCCCTAGCTGGTAAGGAGTTGTGATCTTTTGGAGGACGAGAGATGTTCTGGTTTTTGGTGTTTTCATCCATTTTGCACTGGTTTCTTCCCATCTTAGTGGCTTTATCTACCTGTGGTCTTTGTAGTTGGTGACTTTTGGATGGGGCCTCTGAGTGGACATCCTTTTTGTTGCTGATGTGGTTATTTATTTCTGTTTCTTAGTTTTCCTTCTAAGAGTCAGGCCCCTCTGCTGCAGGAGTGCTGGAAGTCCACTCCAGACCCTGCTCACCTGGGGATCACCTGCAGGGGCTGCAGAACAGTAAGGGTTGCTACCGATTTCTTCTTCTGTTATCTTCATCCCAGAAGGGTACTTGCCAGATGTCAGCCTGAGCTCTCCTTTATGAAGTGTCTCTTTGGATCTACAGGGGTTGGGAGCCCCTTGAGGAAACAGTCTGTCCCTTATAGGAGCTCAAGTGCTGTGCTGGGAGCTCCGTTTTCTGTGCAGAGATGCTGGGCAGGTACTTTTAGGTCCGCTGCAGCAGAACTCATAACCGCCTCTTTTTCCAGGTGCTCTGTCCCAGGAAGGTCAGCTTTATTTATAAGTTCCTGCCATGTTGCTGTCTTTTTTCATAGATGCCCTGCCCTGCACAGAGTAGTGTAGTCACAGTCTGCTGGCAGAGGTGTTGCTGAGCTGCCGCAGGCTCTGCCCAGCTGCTGTGTGGACTGCCTCAGTAGTGGTGGTCGCCCTTCCCCGCCTTGAGCTGGACTGTCCTGGGTCCAGCTGCGCTTGCTGCGAAACTCTCAGTCCAGGGCATTTCAGATTGCTTGTTTTGTGGGGGTGGTACCCGCTGAGCCAGGTTGCCTGGCTCCCTGTCTCTGCCCCCTTCCTTTCAGTTGAATGGGTGGCTCTATCTCCCAGGTGTTCCAGGTGCCAGTTGAAATGGCAGCTCAGATTTGTGTGCGTTTCTGTGCAGCACCGGCTGAAACTGCCATGCTGAAAACTCGTAGTGCTTTTCGGCCTGGGAATCTCCTGGTCTGTGGGCAGTGAAAATTTATTTGGAAATGCAGTGGGCACTCACCCTCTGTGTTGTTCTTGCTGGGAACTGCACTCGGGAGCTGTTCCTATTTGGCCATCTTGGATCAAATCTCAGCTGTTCATAATTACATAATCCATTTCCCCAGCAGGCCATCTAGGACAATGGTCTTCATTGCGCTGAGTTGAAAATTTGCTTATGGAACAACATAGCCAAGCTCTATCCCCTGCAGAGAATGTGTGTAAGATTCCATGATAGCCAAAAAGGCTTCACATGGAGCCAAAAAGCATTTAACTTGTTAAAAGCATTCCTGGGAAAGAAAAAATTCTCATCCTGTGGAATTAGTCAGATCACTTTAACACCTGCTTCTCCTAGTCTTATTTCCTATGATCTTGGCTATTTCCCCAGTTGCCAGGCTGTCTTGCAACTATGGCTCTGGCTCAATTGTTCAGCTTTCTGTATTTTCTTCAACCTTGACTGCTCCCACAATCCTATCTTTTGTCTCCTGGCTTCAATCTGATGCTCACTTGGTGCTTTCTGGTTTTGACCCATGTTTGAACTCCGAGCCCTGGGTAGTCATGCTAGACATATAGAAAGTTTTCTAATTACTGAACCTCTTGGAATATTAATACGTACAGTCATATTCAGGTCCTGTTAAAGAAAAACAATTATTCTGACACTTGTTGAAATGGTAAAGAAGACTTTATTCAAGACTATTGCAATAGGTGTCAAGACTATTACAATAAAAGAGAGAAATTATGCTCAATTCCAAACACAGTAAAAGTAGTTGGGAATTTATAGCCAAGGATTAGGAAGTGAGGGGTGTCAATGGATAGAAAATTACTAAAAAGAAGCATCAAGTGTAGGGGAATTCTTGCTAAACCATCTTAACATAATTTCTGCTGAAGTTAGTTCAGGATAATCAGATATGAAGGGTGGCAGATGAGGAATGTGATCAGATATCCAGAGTGATCAGATACCAGGAGTGGAGTTACGCTCCGTAAACTGTCTTAACTCTTTCTAAGACGGGACTTGGCAGGCTGGAAGACAGAACCCTAGTTGAAAGATGGTTCAGAGAAGCCTGTCTAAAGTTTGGTCAAAGAGAGACTTTGTCAATACACAACAGTATTTGTAAACAAAAGAAGGAAAGGGGGAGGGAAATTAACACTCTTAATGACTATCTGATTGTGACCCTGTGTCACTGCATGGTACTGCATATACATATTAAATTATTTAATCATAACTATTATGAGGAAAATATCATTATCCTCATTTTACATGTAAAGAAACTGAGGGTCACAAAAATTAAATAATTGGCCATGGAATCAGAGGACCCGGAATAGATGTTGACATTTTACCCTATTATCTCCAGTGACCTTAAACAAGTCACTAACCTCTCTCAGTTTCACTTTATGTGCAAAATTGAGATAAGACATCTTCCTCCCAGAGCTTTAACAATTATCTTTGTGAGAAAAACTCCAGAATCTCTCTCTCTCTCTCTCAACTCTTATTTCCAAATTCATATCTCCAACTGTCTCCTATACAGATACTTCTAAAAAATAATGTCCCAACTTGAACTTATTATCTTGCTTCAAAATAACTGCATTTCTTTCTAAATTCTTAAACTCATTAGATAATACCTATATCATTTTCCAAGCTAGAAACATCAGAGTTATACTCAACTCCAAGTACTCGTGACCCTGCACCCAAACACACATACTTGCACAAGCAGATGTCTAGTTCTAAGAGAAATATTTCCCAAAGCCACCTTCTCAATTATGTCTTTATGACTATTTCTTCTGTTCATGCTCCAATCATCACACCTGGGCTGCTACAAAGCCTCCTGGTGGTCTCCTTATCAACAATCATATCTGCCCCAGTCTACCCTCTTAATTGTCATTACAGTTATATCCATGAAGACAGAATTTAGTCCTATCACTGTGCTGCCTAAAAACTCTGTAAGTCCTTCACTACCTGCAAGTAAAATCCAAAATCCTTAGCAAGACATACAAGGCCCTTCACAGTCAGCCTCAACTTATTTTCAAGCACCACCTTTAACTGTCCTTCCCCACTGAGGGTCCATTCAGGAAACTCTCCCTCTGTATTACTTGTTCCCTCCCTGAATGTCTACCCCTTAATCTTTCATCTGGTAAAATATCTTCAAGATTCAGGTCAAATGTCATCTTCTTCCCTCAGTCTCCTTGACACCATCTACCCTCCTCCAGATCCCCACAGTTCTTTGTTCATACCTCTAGTATAAACATTATGGTCTGAATGTTTATGTCCTCCTAAAATGTAGATGATAAAATCTTAACCTCCAAAGTGATGGTTTTAGGAGTTGGGGCTTTGGGATGCGATTAGGGCTCTGGCCTCATAAATGGGAACAATGTCCTTATAAAAGAGACCCCAGAGAACTCCCTTGCCCCTTCTGCCATGCAAGGACACAGCAAGATTACAGCAGTCTATGAACTAGGAAGTGAGCCCTCACTAGACACAGAATCTACCAGCACCTTGATCTTGGACTTCTCAGCCTCCAGAACTATGAGAAATGAAAGTTTGTGGGTTTTTTTTTTTTTTTTTTTTTGAGACGGAGTTTCGCTCTTGTTACCCAGGCTGGAGTGCAATGGCACGATCTCGGCTCACCGCAACCTCCGCCTCCTGGGTTCAAGCAATTCTCCTGCCTCAGCCTCCCGAGTAGCTGGGACTACAGGCACGTGCCACCATGCCCAGCTAATTTTTGTATTTTTAGTAGAGACTGGGTTTC